>BQNB010054933.1:0-39327 GCA_026074375.1 Tanacetum coccineum
TGGGGAATAACGGTAGGCGCGGATACATGGATACCGTCAGATCTGGCGTGGTGAGCGGAACCAATCCCATGAGTGTGGCAGACCACCTTGCACTTCCTTTTCTTTTCCGCCTGGCTTATGTTCGCCGAAATGGCATCCTCCAACAAAAACTCTTCTTTGAATGCCCAAGGGTCTTCAGGATCGCATACCTCGGGGTATATGGGGATCTTTAGTAGGGAGGAGCTTGGAAGAAGGTCACGAATCCACTGAGGGGCATCTTCCCTGGAATCACTCTCTAAGTACAAAGATGCCATGATTACATCCATAGGGGCATCCTTCAGTCTCTCCAGTTGATCCACCAACGGGTACTTCAGATCCTTCAGGTCCTGGAGGGCCTTGACAAACTTGATATAGGCCTTAGGGTTATATGCCTCAATAGCCGCTAAGTCTTGACCGGCCTTCCCATGCTCTATGCCATGTTTCAGACCTTCACTCATACCTTTAGCAAGTCCTGCGGACACAACGTCAGCGAATGCCTGCCTTAGCTCTGAAGACTCAGCACACTTCATAACGGTCAGACGTAGGCTGTGCCTAATAACCTAGCGACGACCCGCGATCGCTGTCAACATGTACATATATAATTCTTCGTCAAAATCCACACTCAATTTATCCAGGCGCGCATCTATCTCCGTACAACGCTGTTCAACCCTGGTGTGGAAATCATAGAGGGGGGGGGTGAATACGTTTCCATTAAAAATCTTAAAATGTTTTGTATCAAATTACCAATCAAGCGTGATACAATATGATGAGTGTTCATACGAGTTATGTACACATATTAATACATCGATTTACAACAATACAAACCAACACACAATATAATTAAAACTATATAATCAACACATCACACAATTACAAGTATAAATATAAAGCGATAAATACGAGTATAAATGTAAAGAGATAAGTGAAAGGAAATGCAAACCAAACACGATGATTTATAGTGGTTCGGTCACGAAGCACCTCTTCGCCCTACTCCACTCCCCGAGTACCCAACTCGAGAGTTACTTCACTAGTCAACAAGCTCCCTTAAGGCGGAGAAAACCGTACACAACGTTGCTTATATCAATTTCCGACACTAAGCTAAATGTCGAGTTCTAATCTTAACTAGAACCAATCTATCACAACACAACTTCACGACTTCACAACTTCACGACTTCTTTACAACTTCAAGACTTCTTCACAACTTCAAGACTTTTTCACAACTTCACTTCACCACACTACTTATATCACAACTTGGTAAGATCACCACAATCCTTCACAACTTCACAACTCCACACATTCACAACTTCTCCTCACCACACTACTTATGTCATATAAACTATTCTAACATACTAGGATAAAAAGGATCACTAAGATCCAACTACAAAACACACCATGATCACCATGATCAAGCAATTATACAAGTTTGGAATACATGGACTCGATCTATTCATACCTTTAGAGATTTACGTCGGGTGCGAACTTAAATTTATTGTTGAAGAAAACTTGAGATGCCGAAAGATGTTGACGAATTGATGATTAGTGTTACGAGTAACTTAAGCACTTTACGTTATGTGTTATAAGTTGCATGTTTGTCATCACCAAAACATAAAGAGAATGTATAGATTAAATATCGCAATATTTCTACCAATAATTACGGTGTGTCGGACCACTTCAAGCGAATTATGTGATCCGAGAAATTCATGAGGGGTCGTGCAATATGCACGTAGGACCATGGTTCGTAGTGGCGAAGGCCATGCGATTGGGGTATTATTGGCCAACCATGCATCGGGTCGCACGAGATATGATACGCACATGTAACGATTGTCAAATACATCGTCCCGTGGCAAGAAACCCCCAACAACCGCTAACCCTTATTACGGCTCCATGGCCGTTTTACAAGTGGGGAATTAAGATAACTGGTCCTTTCCCGGAGGGACCAGCAAAGGTCAAGTTTTTGATAGTCGCTATGGATTATTTTACGAAGTGGATAGAGGCGAAAGTCGTGGCAACAATCACCGGTAATCAAGTGAAGAAATTCGTGTAGGACAACATTGTATGCCGCTTTGGCCTCCCAGGAGAAATAGTCTTGGACAACGGTAAACAGTTCAGTGACAACCCATTCAAGGATTGGTGTGAAAAGTTGAATATCACACAACATTTCACCTTAGTGAAACATCCACAGTCCAATGGGCTCGTAGAAAGAGCAAACCAGAGCTTGGGTAAAGGAATCAAAGCTCCCGGGCGGCGGGGAAACAAGAATTGGGATAGAAGAGCTTCCCATGTCCTTTGGGCCTACCGTACAATGATAAGTCAAGCCATAATTGATTACCCCTTTCTCCTACTATGGATCTGAAGCGTCTACCTGCAGAAATCAGAATGCCAACATACCGCACCGCGGTAGTGGACGCCGTACACAATAATGAAGAGCTACGGCTAAATTTGGACTTACTAGAAGAACGGCGTGAATGCGCTGCAATCTGTGAAGCCAAGGCAAAATTGTAAATGTAGCGTTACTTTTAGGCCAGGAGACTTTGTCTATCGCAGTAACGATGCTAGTCATGCCGTAGACGGAGGGATGCTTGGTCAGAAGGGGGAAGGACCTTATGAGGTAATGGAAGCACTGGGAGATGGAGCATACAAGTTAAAATCCGCAGATGGTACAGTCCTCCCAAGGACGTGGAACATCGCCAATCTAAAAAAGTGTTACCTCTGAGCCACGGCTCATGCATGGATGAATTCGCACTACAATTAGACTCGTAATAAAGTAATTCATGTATTTTTTTCTTTTTTGTGTTTAGGACATTAATAAAAATCCGCTAGGTCTAGCTAACCCAACGACTTCTTTATATATAAAAAGTTGAAGTTTTTTTTCCTTAATATATATTATTCGACATTCTTGATTAACTCTGAATAAAGTATAGGCTAAGCACCCTCATAATTGGCTTGCCGCGTAAGTGGGTTACAACCCAACGACCACAGACCCTGCGTCCTTACTTTACGTGTACCTAAGACGTTAGGTGCATAAGAAAAGACTCTAACAGAGCATACATAAGTCATAATACGTGCAACACAAATACACATTACTATTAACTAATTCACAATATGGTTTCCCACGGACATCCGTGGGTATATTACATCAAAAATATTGTTCAAGTGCAACAGGTTGCACTACTACTATTAAAGATGATAGGCAGGAGGCAATGACATGGATCACTGTAGTCTTAGATGTGGTTCCTCTTCTTTGTTAGCCGCCTCCGTCTGCGTGGCGGCATCCGCTACCAAAATCGCTAACTCCTGAGGAACAACGGTAGGCGCGGATACAGGAATACCATCTGATCTGGGGTGGTGAGCGAAACCAATCCTATGGGTACGACAAATTACCCTACACTTCTTTTTCTTCTCCGCACAACTTTTATTAGCTGCAATAACGTCCTCCAATAGCATCTCTTCTTTGACGGCCCAAGGATCTTTCGAATCGCGTACCTTGGGGTATATAGGGATCTATAGTTTTAAGGAGCTCGAACGGAGGTCGCGGATCCACTGTGGGGCATCTTCCCTAGTGTCACTCTCTAAGTGTAGCGATGTCATGATTAGTTCCACCGGGGCATCCTTCAATCTCTCCAGCTCATCCACCATCAGATACTTTAGATCTTTCAAATCTTGAAGGGCTTTGAAAAATTTGCTATTGGCCTCTGGGTCATATGCCTCGACATCCACTAAGTCATGACCGGCGTTCCCGTATTCTATGCGGTATCTCAGCCCTTCGCTTATGCCTTTAGCTAGTCCCGTGGACACAACATCAGCAAATGCCCGCCTTATCTCTAAAGATTCGGCACACTTCATCACGACAAGGCGCATACCTTGCCCAATAACCCAGCGACGGCCAGCTATCGCTGTCAGCATGTGTGGATACAACTCCTCATCAAAATCAACACTTAGCTTGTCTAGGCGCGCATCCATCTCCGCACACCGCTGTTCAACCTTGTTATCCTCATATTTTTTGAATTCCTCAAATGCGGCTTTTATCCTTTCTTCGCCCGTGACTTGAGCCTGGAGAGTGGACACTTGCTGAGACAATCGATCATTGCTCACTTGGAGGTCTATGAATTAGGCGCGAAGGCTTTTTTAACTCCTTTACAATTTCTGCATTCTTAGCCTCCGCGTCTTTCTTCATGTCAGCCTTAACTTCCAGCAGCGCCTCTAAATTCTTTATCTCATTTTCTCTCGCCTGGATCCTCTGATCCTGATGGGCTACTTGAGCTACAGATTTCTTTAGCAGTTTGGCCTCCTGTTCAAACCTTAACGTAGTTGAGACCATTGCCACTTGCCTGCCCGCCAAGTCTTATGTTGTATTGGCTCAGGTAAATTTCATCATTAGGCAAAGTGACGCATCTCTGAAAAGTACCCTGACAGTGCTATGTGATCCACCAGGTCCTGGCACGCTCCTGGGGTGTCCAGGCGGCAGCCGTTGGTTACGTCCCACCCTGGCTGGTATATACTTCCTGGTGACCCAGCCATAGATGTGAAAGAGGTATTCTCAGAGTCAGGATCTGCTACAACTGCCGCTATCTTGGAAGATCTACATTCATGAAACATGTCAAATACGGCTGGTTAGGATAGCTACACTTTAAAAAAAACAAAAACTAACAGGGAAAGAATAAATCGGATCACTTACTAGACAACATCTTGCTAAGGGATTGGGTGCGGCTCCGCGTACGATAGCGGATCCGGATTGCTTACACTTTGTTGCACGATCGTATGGGAGGGAGATTCTGGACCTAACCCGATGGCAGCTGGAGACTTCCCCCTACGAGTATCCTGTGCGGGGTGAACGGAAGCATTATCTTTCCTTAATACCTTGGGAGGTGCATTTCCCTCCACCACACTTTGATATCTCTTGCGGCGCCTCTTGTTGACCGGAGGTTCCTTAGCGGTTGTCTCTTTTTCCAGATTCAATTCTGAGATGACTTCCATGATCACTGTATTCTCTGCAGCAGGAACCTCTTGGGACGCCACAGCCAGAGCCTAGTCCTCAGTCTCGCCTTTGTTAGTAATCATAGGGGGCGGATCTTTACTTGAAACGTCTAGCGGTGACTTCTCCATTACTGAGGAGTCTCTGGAAAAAAAGGGGGGGGGGGGAACAGGGGTTGAGTCGCACAACCGGGTCTCCATTTCTATCACCCGACTTGCGGTGCCAGTCAGTAGTGGCACCTCATGAGCGGCGCGTGGGCGCGTCCCTGTCTTCACCTTGGCCGGGTTCGGGGCACTGATCAAATTGAACAAGTCTATTTCTGCATACAAACAAGGATTGTTAGCATACATTCATACATACGAGAAAAGTAAACAAATGGGTTAATTACCTATAAATGTACTAAACTTGACACTTTTTGTCATTGTATGTAGGCTACTATTTTTTTTGTCATTGTGTCGCTGAACTTTTAAATTCGTGCTATTGTGTGTACTACCGTTTGTTTTTTATTGCAATGTTAGTCCTTTATATAAACGATCGTTTATAATTAACTTAAAATTTGATTTTTAAAAAAAAGTCTCTTTTCTTATTATTTTTTAAATTTATAAATGTTTTTACACACATTTTTATACATGTTTTTTACATATATTTTTATACACGCGCTTTTATACACATATTTTTATACACACATTTTTATACACCCGTTTTTATGCATACATTTATATACACATTTTTATACAAACGTTTTATACACATGTTTTTACACATGTTTTTACACACGTGTATTTCCAACGATTTTACACATGTTTGTTACATGCCTTTTTCTACCCAGTTTTTACACATGTTTTTTCACACGTTTTTACACTGTTTTTAAACACAGTTTTTTCACATGTTTTTACACAAATTTTACACACGTTTTCATACACACGTTTTTATATACATTTTCATACACACGTTTTTATACACGTCTTCATACACACGTTTTACACATGTTTTTACACATATTTTTATACAAGTTTTCACACACGTTTTAACACACATTTTTATACACACGGTTTAAACACACATTTTTCAAGATCTATCTAGTGGTTGCATTCTTAATCGTCTCGTTTGTTTTTATAGCTATCTTTTTTAATCAATTGAACAAGTTTCAAGATCTATCTAATTTGAACAACTTTTCAAAATCATCATACTTTTGTAAAAACATGTGAAAAAATGCGTGTATAAAAACATGTGTAAAAACGTGTGTATAAAAGCATGTGTAAAAACATGTGTAAAAACGTGTGTAAAAACATGTGTAAAAACGTGTGTATAAAAATGTGTGTATAAATATGCGTGTTTAAAATGTGTGTAAAAACGTGTACAAAAATGTGTGTAAAAACGTGTGCAAAAACGTGTGTAAAAACATGTGTATAAAAACGTGAGTATAAATGTGTGTATAAAAACGTGTATAAAAATGTGTGTACAAAAATGTGTATATAATAATGTGTGTATAAAAATTTGTGTATAAAAAGGTGTGTATTAAAATATGTTTAAAAATTTATGTATAAAAATGTGTGTATAAAACGTTTGTATAAAAATATGTATATAAAAATGTGTATAAAAACATGTATAAAAACATGTGTAAAAACGTGTGTATAAAAGCATGTATAAAAACATGTGTAAAAAACGCATTGTATAAACACGTGTGTAAAGAACATGTTGGGTAAAAACGTATTTTCTATGTTTAAAAAGTTTGTATAAAAAATGTGTATATAAATGTATGTATAAAAACGGGTGTATAAAAATGTGTGTATAAAAATATGTATATAAAAGCGCGTGTATAATAATTTATTTTATAAAAAACATGTGATAATATATGCTGTGTAATAACATTATAAATTTAAAAAATAATAAGAAAAGAGACTTTTAAAAAAATCAAATTTTAAGTTAATTATAAACGATCGTTTATATAAAGGACTAACATTGCAATAAAAAACAAACGGTAGTAACATAATAGCACCGAATTTAATGTTCGCGGACCAAATGACAAAAAAAATAGTAGGCCTACATCAAATGACAAAAAGTGTCAAAGTTTAGTACATTTTTTTAGGTTAATTAACCCTAAACAATTTATAAACACCTCCCCGGTCATCGTCTTTGAGGAATTGTGGGATACACGTCGGTCTCCCAGATAAGTATTTCCGACTTACCCGACTACGGCATAATAAGAGTTCAGGTTGTTTCTGAAAAGGGGTGCGGCTTGTATTTAATGTTGCTACATCCAACGCAGAGTAAGAGTCTGCTGAGGGCATCTCATCTTTTAGGGCACCTGTGCGCCACGCCATGACAGTTGGAAATACTTTCTTGTCCACCCAGAAGAAGCGATTATTCCAGTTCTTCAACGAGTCAAGGGGTTTGGTGTAACACTTCGGGGTGTTCTTCCCCTGTCGCTTGTTAAACGACATCCACCCCGAGTAGTAGGAAGGTATGTAAAACACACAGAATAAGCTTAGCGCAGGGATTATATTCAGGACACGGCAGGTGATTTCAAAGTGACTCACTTTGGTCGCGCCTATTACGGAGAGTTGTGAAAGGTGGATTTGGTAGTATCCAAGGATGTCAAAAAGGAACTGTGAAATAGGGATGCGATAGTTTATGAATTCGAAGAATTTCGTGTACACACCAACTTTGCCCTCCAGAAAATCCACAATGGTATCCTCGGGGCCAGGCAACTCGGGGTGCAAGCCCTCTAGAATACCATACTTCGAGGTGAACTCCCGAAGATACTCTCCGGATATGGTTGATACGACGTCTTCTAGTTGTATTGTATCCCTACCCATTTTTTATTAGTTTTACAAAGTGGCGTAGCGTACTAACCTGTGGTGGTGAGAATCCGTGGAAATTAATAGCGTGTGCGGCTGTATGTGCGAAAATGGGAGTTTGATTTGAAAACTGTGGAAACATACACAGTGATCGTTCCCCCTATTTATACTATGTCCTCGGCAGTTGTGCCTAATTAGATGACTGACACGTGTTCCCCACTTAACCTTTTGAATGGCTAAGATCGAGGGGTAGGTGAAACGGTTATGGGCCCACACGTCCCATCATTCAGCCGTCTATGCCGTTTCTTGATAAATGGGTCCTATTATTATGCTACAAGGCATACAATATGATTTTGGAGGTTATGTGTTTACAGGGTGGCTTGAGGTATATGTAGTCTAGGAACTGTAACCGCGACCCTGGCCACGACCACATCTTCTAGACTGGGGGGACATGATGACGTATAGTGTGGACTGGCCCAACCCACATATACTGTTATGGACTTGGTAGCTGCAACTGGGCCTCCGGCCTAGTATCGCGGTCACAGCATCATAGACCTACGTGTCGCGGATACTGGCACGTGATCCGTGGCCACGGTATCTTCACAAGTTATCTTTAAGAAAGGATAACCTAATTAAATAAGAGATATGCTTTACTTATTTAAATCAGTTAGGATAATTCCGAATCCTTACAATATCGGATATATCTTGGGCCGAAAGTTATGGGAACCCTAAAGATTATCCAGCCTATAAAAGGAACACAATTATCATCAATACATGTATCTGATAAACCCTAATTACACTCGATTACTCGGTCAAACCCATATACTTACTCTTACGCCAGAGTATAATCGTGGGATCTGCTCCCACGATTTAGGTTACGGTGTTTATTCCTTGTGTAGGGTCCCTTCAAAACAAGGTCATTGGTACAAGAAAATGCCACTTCATACCCGGTTAGCAACTATTCGGACCAAGCAAAGACCTCTACCTAACTTTTGTATAAACATCTTTATTTATACATCTTCAAAAACTAAAAGGCTTTAGTACAAAACTTATTAAATCCATAACACAATCTTTCTTGTAGCATTTATTCAAAGAATTTGTCACACCCCCAAAATATGTCGCAGCGGAATAGGTAATTGAGGGCGTGATGTCATGAATACACATCACACAAAGTACAAAAGAACTGTTGGAAATTTAGTGCAATTGTGGAAATCGGATCATACTTGGAAATGGGTTTGGAGGTACGGAGTGTATACCCATCAAGTCACTGATTTTCCCTGACTCTTTTAGTGGTTAGAATTAAATGGGTGGTTACTAAAAATATAAAGTGGCAGGGTTTGTACTACATCAATTGTTTTGTAATATCCTTTTGACCTATTTAAGTGGCAGATTTGACCTTCATTGTGACCATTATATTTAATTTAGTCATGTAAACCACTAATTTCTTAAATTAAGGGTAGGATAATTATGAAAAGGATTAATTGGCCTTTAATCTCTCATTATTCCATGAATAGCCGTTTTAGAGTAAATCCCCTATAAATAAGGATCACAATTGCATGGAAAAACACACTGAAAACAAAAACACATAAAAATGCAGGGTTCTTGATCTGTGCCTAGAACAAGAACAAACACTTGGTTTTATCCCAAGGAGGTATTCGTGTAACCCAGGCATAGGGTCGAATAATCTTCTTTGGAAAGTGATTACACGACTTCAAGTGATATCCGGTAACCATCATGATAATTAGCTAGGCTATTGACTCTCTTCACCCTGATCTGGGATTTCCTACATCAACAGAAGACCCACTATATGGACGTTTTGAAAATAATACCTCGTTGCTTTAATAAAAATCAATAAGTCTTAAAATAATTCAAATGTATTTAAAAATGTAGCGGAAGCATAAATAAGTTTTGCAAGACAACGAGTATTAAATGATAGATAATTCTTGAAAATGAGGCCATATGCATGCAGACTCCATTTAGCACATCAAGGAGTTCTAAAAGCTAAGCACCTGAGAAAACATGCTTAAAACGTCAACATAATGTTGGTGAGTTCATAGGTAAGTATGGATCGCAAGATTTAAAGTAATTATTTCTTGGTATACAATATCCAGAAAAGTAATTATGATTGCACTACGTCTCATGATACCAAAGCTATGACAATGTGTGTAAGTTGCCTGTGTAGGTATCCAACCTGAGACCACCCAAAGTTTTTGACATGGTATACGTCCGTTTGACAGCTCTGTCAGTCAAGTAAGAATCACCAAACCTGGACGGGGATGTCAATCCTAATAGATCTATTTATAACACTCACGCTTACAATACGTAATTAACGGTTCATGATAGTGGGCATAGTGGGTTAATGGTACTTAGGCTAATCCGTAATCATGTAAAGAGTACTTGCATCCAAAAGTAAAAAAAACAAGCGATGTATCTCACCCCGATATTTGTAAAGCATTCGTAAAACGAGTAAAAGTGGGGCTATGAAACTCACCTCAAGTAAAGCAGTGAGTAAGGAAATAATCCAATAACGATGAACGTACACGAACAAATTCTAACCGCGACCTAAATATATGACGTGCTTTAGGAACAAGTAAAGGATACGAAACGTTGGAATAAGTCATTTTTAGAAAGTCAGTATCACCCGAACGTGTTTGCGTCTTAGTTTTATTAGTTAAAATGTGACCTCGTAAAAATATAGAGTTTTTAATTAAGTTTCGATACTTAAACCGAAAAGTATTATTTTTAGTAAGTTTAGAAATCCCGAACATCAATGATGTCTAATCATATCCGTTAAATTTATATTTCGCCTAAAAATGCTAAGTGTTATAATAGTTTAGTTTTCACTTTTATTTCGCTATTAAATACCTTACGCTTATTATAACTTTTCATTTTTAGTAACTCCTAACGCCTTCTAATTATAGTTTTTAGAATGTTTCTAACGCACCTAAATAATATATACTAGTTACTATATTATTCGCTAGTTTTTTTATAACCCAAACGGACTCGAAAACGCTCGAGAACTCATTTTTATGTTCCAATCAGCTTTATTTTAGTCTTAAAAATCCCCAAATTTAGTCCAACTTCAAGAGAGCGTAACTTTCTCGGTTATAACGATTCCAAGTCATCGATGCCAAGCTACGTTTGAGGATAAATCATTCTCTACAAGTTTTCTTTTATAAGTTTAAGCCAATTCAGACCCGAAATGGGTCAAAACTTAGTTTCAAAATTTGGACAGAATGTACTGGAAAATATTATGAGCTGTCAAAATAGTCATTATTTCGCCAAACTTAAAACGGCCATATCTCCTTTGTTATAAGGCGGATTTTCGCGTTCTTTATATCAAAATTTACGTAAGAACATAAGCTAACAAAATCTCAGGATTTTAGCTTTTCAAAACATTTTTAAACACCTCTTAAGGCACGAATTAATTTCGAACAACAAGCTTTTTGCACAAAAAATCTAACCAAAATCCAACACAACTTCTCCAATATTCCTAGTCTAACCTAAACTCCATTACTAGTGTCTCAACCAACAAATCCACATCAAAACTTGCCTAATCCCATTGCCACAATCACCAAACGTCACTTTTATTTCTTAATATTTCGCTACGAATTCAAAACTACAATAAAACGCAAGAAAATAAATAAAAGTTTCAAACTTGAAAATAAATTGTACAACCTTATTTATTTAGTTGTTTTTGTTATAAAAAGTGGTTACAAACACGGATGATATTGTTTTTAATAAGAAAAGATAACGGTGAATGAACGGATAGTCTAGAAAATTTACACAAACGAAGGTGATGGTAAAACTTACATGTTGTGAAATGATGGCAAAGAAAAGTATGAATCTTCAACCCAAATGAGTATGAACATAACCCGAACCAATATAAGAATGACCCAAATAAGCTTTTGAATGAACCCCGATCAACAAACTAACATCAAATCTTGAACCAAGAAGCAAAAACACCAAATGCTGTGGCGGTGGTGGCGTTCGGCCGAGCACAAGAGAAGAAAGGGAAAGAAAGTTTTTTGTGTGTGTATTTTTCTAGTGAGAGAGTGAAATGACAAGAATGAAATGATAAGAATGAATGAATAAGGGATAATACATGTCATGTTTGACCCTAGGATCTTCATAGAAGAATCTGGATTAAAAGGTGTATAGGGTGACCATGATGCTAAAATGGTGGGGGAATGATGCCTAGGGGGAGGGGGACGCCATATGGGGGGGGGGGAAGGGGGACCAAAATTGTTAAAACTAGATTCTTTTTCCACTAGATATTTATTAAAGAGGTTTAAGATATTTAGGCTTGCTCAAGAAATAATTTTTAGTAACGTTTAAAATACCCGTTAAAACTGAAAACGCGTGACTTTCCAAAAATAATTGTTATATTTAAAAACATTTGCTAGATAGATAGAAACGCGATAGTCTCCCAAGGATTAGTTATATTCGGAAAGCTCAGGGACGCATCCGGTGATGATTCTTAGTCGTACACAGGATAACTTCTCGATTTTAAGTCAAATCAAACACGTAACTTATAAAAGTCAAACTAATGAACGTAAATGGAAAGGTATTGACCTGTGAAATTTCTGGAGTGTCACAGTCTTTCCCCGTTAAGATAGTTGTGTCCTCAAAGCTCAAGTTGTGGTACTCGATGAGGGAACGAGGTTAGAAAACAAGTGCGGATACTTATTCTATAATTGGTCTTTGCGCTCCCAAGTAAACTCGGGACCTCTCTTTGAATTCCATCGCACCTTGATGATAGGAATACGACTTTACTTTAAATGTTTAACCTCTCGGCCCATGATTTCAATAGATTCCTCGACAAAATGAAGCTTGTCGTCGACATGGATTTCATCCAAACGTAGATGAGTGATTCGTTGGTCAAACACTTCCTCAGGTTTGACACGTGAAAAGTGTTGATAAAATATAATGCCTAAAAACATTACTAATATTTTTTCACATCTTTACGTTTTGATAATCACAATAATTATAAAAAACGTTCAACGTAAAATTAAACGTAAATAAGTAATTAGTAGTAAGTTCGCTTTCAACAAATACATCACTTAAGGTTATGAATATAAATGCTAATGCATTTTATGATCAAAGGAATTTTTTATTCACCACACACTTTTATAGAGGTTGTAAACATTTTTACAACATTACAAAACATTTTCTATATTAAAGAAATGTTTTTATTTCAAAATAAAATCCATTTGAATTCAAATTTTCGGACCTAAAACGACTAGAAAATTCTAGAAAATTCCCCCTACACAAAAGACAAACTGGGGAAGCCCTAGTCTTGGGCTGCCCCCTTAAATACACGGCCGGCCCCCTTAAAATTAAGGGGACTGGCCACCTATTTAAGGGGACCGCCCTTAGGTAGACGCTCCCCCAGTTTGTCCTATAAATATTGGACTTTTCCTCACAATTTTCTTACCTTTTGCACTCATTCTTTCTATTCTAAAACAGCCCACACATCTCTCTAAAAATCCTTTGATAATTTAATCCATAAGCTTTGTTCCACAATGATCCACAAGCTCAATTCTCAAATCTGCAAGAGAAGAATACTTCCATCATCAAGTGAAGAAGTATTACACCCCAAGTGTATATTGCAATCTTGTTGCATCCATATCATAAATTGTAAATCATTTGTATATCTTTTAAAGTTGTGTAGTTGTTAGGTTTGGTGATTGTTGTAAGCATAGTTAGATCTTGGTGATCTTTCCAAGTAGTGTTAGTTAGTTGTGGCATAAGTAGTGTGATGAAGTGAAGTCATGAAGTTGTGAGAAGAAGTCTAAAGTTGTGAAGAGTTGTGAAGTTGTGTTGTCATAGATTAGTTCTAGCTAAGATTAGAACTCGACATTTAGCTTTTATGGCGTAAATCGGTGTAGCAACGTTGTGTTACGGTTTTCTTGCCCATAAGGGAGTTTGTTGACATAGTGAAGAAAACTCTCGAGTTAGTGCTCGAGGGTAGAGTAGGCCAAGAGGTGCTACGTAAACTGACACCACTATAAATCCTTGTGTTGTGGTTTGATCTTTCCAACTCTTATCTCTTATTCCTTTATTTACTCTTACTTATTTATATTGTTTATATTGTGCAAGTATTGAATTCACAAAAAGTCGAATCTAAGTTTTCATAAAACAACTAAACATAATTAAAAAGTGTAAAATTATTCAAACCCCCCTTCTAGTTTTTCCAATTGTATTAAGAGCCACGTAAACTAAGATTTTAATATAAATTATATTTTAAAACTTGATCGATCTATGGAATTGGAAAAATATTTAGAGGCGGCATCTATGCAAGACCACAAAAACTATTTGAAAGTGATGGATTTATTTATTGGAAAAATTGATTCGAAACCTATGTGAAGTCAAAAGGTCTTTGGCATGTTATTACCGATGGTGATTTTCCTCCTATCCAAAATAATCCCGAAACTAAAAAGGATGAAATTGTACCTTTTCATAAACAAAATGATGATCTTAAAAAGAAACTTGCTAAAAATAATGAAGCCAAAATGGTAATTTATAATGCTCTACCACGAAAAGAATATGAAAGAATTTTTATGTGTCAAACCGCAAAAGAAATTTAGGATACTTTGTTAATCACTCATTCAAGGTAAATAATAAAGTCAAAAGCTGACAATATAAGATCTTCTTGTTCAACTATATGACTATTCATGATTCCGGAAGAGGAATCAATAGATAATGCCTTTGCTAAATTTAACATTATTACTAGTCTAAAAGCACTTGATGAAAGTTTTTCAAGCAAGAATTGTGTTAGGAAATTTCTTAGGGCATTGCATCCTAAATGGCGCGCAAAAGTCACGGCGATTGAAGAATCAAAGAATCTAACAACTCTATCACTTGACGAACTTATTGTAAATTTGAAAGTTTATGAAGAAATAATTAAGAAAGATTCCGAAACTGTCAAAAGCAAAACTGAGAACAATAATAGATCTATTTTGCCTTGAAAGCTAGAAGGTGATCTAGTGATGACGATAGCTCAACTCCGATAGAGAAGTGAGAATACGCCATGGCCGTATAAAGACTTTAAGAAATCTTCAAAAGACGAGGTATGATTCGTAAGACAACATATGAAGAGAGAAAATCCATTCCAAAAAAAATAAAGATGACAAAAATGGCAAAGGCGAAAGAAAATTCTTTAAGTGTGGTGATCCAAATCATCTCGTCAGAGAACGTCTAAAACTATCAAGATATCAAAACCAAAAAGCGTTTGTTGGAGGATCTTGGAGTGATAGCGACGAAGATGAAGATGAAATAACAAATGACGAAAAGTGTCTTATGGCTAAAGCTTCCAATGAGGTACTTTCCGAAACCGAATACTTTAGTGATGACCAATCATCATTAGACGAAAATGACTTAGATAGTGAATATAATAGACTATGCAAAATAGGACTAAAGTCATGGCTAAAAATAAAACTTTAAAACAAGCTAAAGTCGAATCGAAAATAACAGCACTAGAATTAAGAGATTTTTTTAAAAAAAATTTTTTAAATTTAGTTAGAAAAGGTAAGGAAAGTAATGCAGATGTAAAATTATGTCATACCTAAGCTTGAAAATGAGAAGCTTAGAAAAGAAATATCTAGGCTAAATCAATTTAATGATAGTAGTCACTCACTTAAGAAATATAAAGTCTCAAAAAACTTCCAGAGATAAAATCCGGTTAGGTTTTAATTTTTACCATAAGGATCACTAGCGAAACCAAACAAGTAAAGTTTGTAAAAGCCCAAGAAGTTGAGTCGAAAGAAAAATTGATAGAATCAAACCCAAAATCTATACTTATAAATAATTCTAAAATTCCTATTGCAAGTGATGATGTGGTAAAACGTTTTTACAAACCCTCCTTAAAACCCGGAGTCGGATTTACTAAACCCACAATGAGGTCTAAAACACCTCCTCGAGAAGAATGATAACTTCATTCTCGTTCCAAAACACCCTCAACTAGGAGAGCCAAGGTAGACAAAATTACTCTAACAATAATCAACAATGGGGAATTCATTCCCACATCAACCAAGCTTTAAACAATGTTGAATGATTACTCATGGTGCATGTGTTCGAATCAAATGCAATAACTTTGCGGAAAAACAATAACTTCGGATACATGAAACATTGGGGACCAAATGGCTAAGCCATCACAACCTTTGAAGTAGTGTGCTCTCTACAAACATTCTTTATCTCTGGATTAAGGAATTCATGATAAGGTTCCCATGAACCCTTATCATTTACATCATGATGGAATTTAATGATGATAATTTAAAGTACTAAGGGCTATGCCTGCACTTTTTCATATTCGTAGAATATAGATTATAAGTAAATGTCTATGTGACTATGATGTTGTAGTTTAATTAGTTCTTAGAAAATAATATAGTCTCTAGAAATACCATTTGTTGGTTTTCTAGCTTTCAAGAGATTAGTTCACTATAAACTATTCTTTCGTGTAGATTATTGTTATACGTCTACAAAATGGAAATCTTCTATGGGACCCCCCCCCCCCCCCCACCACCCCCAACATAGAAAACGCACGTAGGCGAAGAAGAGCAAGCTAATGGTTAACAATTTTACATAGAAGTAGGAGTAGTTGCATGAAGATCATGGACCTCTTTGGATGAAACAACTCCCCTTCGACCTCGACGAGATCGCCTCGATCCGTGTCAACCATATCCACGTCTATCGGAATCAACTTGGTTGAATTTATCAATTCGTCGTATTATCTCTTCTATCTTCGTATACCATTCTCGTCTCATCTCAATCGAATATATTATTGCCTTTTTGAAGAAATTAATCCCTTTTTTGCAAGAAATTTAATATATAAATCACCTCCCGACATTTGACTCTTGTTTAATCTCGTCCGAAATAGTCAAAGAAACTTTTTAATTAAACAAAGGGTTAATTAATAATTGTCAATAATCATTCTCACAAAAACTGGCCAAAAATCGAAGATTTTTTTTTTCTCAGAGGGCACCCCCTTAATATTAAGGGGACCGACCGTATAAAATGGGCGGCCCCCTTAATTAATTAAGGGGACCGCCTATCTGGAAAAACAAACACCCCCTTTCTGTCGAAATTATATACCAAACACCACTTTTTCTTCTCCCTTCTCCCTCTACCTGCTGTGAACGAAAAACCCAACACCAAAACTTCCAAAATCAAACCTCAAATCACCAAATCAACCAAAATTCGCAAGGGGAAATTACTAACAAGTCAATCAACAACATCCATTGTAAGATTTTTCAACCTTCTTTTGTTTAATTTCATCCAATTTTGTTCTTAATCAAAATTGGGTATTTTTACTTATTTTCATAATTCTTAGTTTGGTCTAGGAATTCCATAACTACAATGATACCCGTAGTCATAGGAACATTACAACCTTGATAGGATTGAATCAAAACACTAATTGAGTCACAAAAATTGTTTTTGTTCGAAAATTTTATAAATATACATACATTTTTTTACAAAGCTTATACATTGTTGATTCATGCCAAAAACATGTTGAAACAACAACACATTGTCCATCAAAACATAAATTCCTAAAAGTATACTCTTCGAATCAATAGAAAATGTGTTATAAAAATATAGGGATGTTTGGTTCGTTTCTTAGGATCAACTTTTAGAGTCGAAATGACCATCAGTATAGTTTTGTCACTTGTATAAACACTTAACTAACTTTTATAAGTCATCAATATATATAATTCATATGTATATTGATATATTTTATGAATGGTATAAAATGAAGGGGCGTTTGGTTTAACTTTTTAAAATATGGTTTTGAGTCAAATCAAACACTACTTAACTTTTGTCAAGTCAAAAATAATAAACTTATACTTGTCAAACAAAATATACACTTAATACATAACTTTCTACAAACTTAGACAAAATTTTGTATTCGATAAAGGAGTGGTTTGGGTCCTTATCTTGATGTTGATAATATAGAACTAATTATATTCTTCGACATTCCTAGCTTAAGTCATAATAAATTAAGGAATATACGGATCACTTCTTAGATTTTATATTTTTAGAGTCGAAATAATCCTTGGCCACATTTGTCTACTTTCAAAACTGTATTTTCCTTATTATATATTTTCTTTTTTGTAACATTCATGTTGTTGATTACTTGTTTGGTGTACAAAATGCCGGAAAGTATTACAACCGTATACTCCCTCACTAAATCCTACATACCAAAAGTATCCAAAATTCCTGGCATCTCACCTACCATTGCCCAATTCTACAAACCTATTGAAAACCATAACATTCACGAAGGTCGTGTTGTTGATCAAGCTTACTATAAATCTAACAACATCGAGCGTCTCTTTACTAACATTTGTTTAAATTGTTCTTTTTCAAATCAAACATACCGATTGTTCTATATTTATTCTAGAACTCTATAGCCAAGTCACGATACAAACCAATGAATATGGTTACCTTGTTATCTCCTTTATGATTCAACACGAATTCATAACTCTTACTCTCGCTCAATTCGGTCAAATTCTCAAAATTCCATACAATGGTCAAGCCGTTTTTACAAACGAATGGGATCTTGCATCTCTTGAGTATTCTCGAGAAACTGAGGGACCATATTGCACCGATCTTCCGACTCCCGACGACATTCGTCAACTTCTTGAATTGGAACGTATCATGGTAGACCGTACCATTAAAAGTCAAACGGTCTCTCTCAATCTAAATCAAATTCCCACCAAAGAATTAAGCACCGACATGAAGCAATGGGAAGAGCTCATTAGAGAAAATATGTTCGAACTAGGAGGACATCAGGATTATCTTCCCGCTTGTCTTGCTCACATGTTATATTATGTTGTTGCCGAAGAACAATACAATCTTGCTTATTTTTTCGTCAAAAGAATCCAATGTGCTAGATATACTCCAACCGCTAATCTTTCGTATGGCATGTTTCTTACTCGTCTTTATCGACACGTCATGGAAACATATCCTCATCTTGACAATGGCATTTATGACATTGTTGATCGAGTCATGCGTCCTCTTGCCCTAAAACAAACTCGATGACCTCGAAGTGATCGTGGCAAGGCACGTCATTCCGTATCTTCTTCATCTTCTCATCATCAAGGCACGTCATCTCATCAACACGATGATGATAATGATGATGATGATAATGTCTAAACTTCTCGTACAAGTACTCCATCTCCTACCACCTACCTTAACTCTCTTGATCCTCTCAACTACCAAAACTACCAAATGCCTTCCGCTTCTGAACAAACCGATGAAACTCTCTTTGAACGAAAACCGTCTTGCTCAACCAAACGCAACAAATGCATAAGGAGATGCGCGGAGGTTTCAAAATCATTGAAAAGGCACTCTAAAGGAGTGTTTAGAGAATGAAGGAAAATTAAGATGTAGGATTGAAGTAAGCTAGATGGCTAAGTGTAGTTTAAGACAATTTTTAACTTCATTATGTGTATGTTATTAACAACTTGTGTGGTGATCATCCGATGTATTCGGAAAGACTTATGTGTTGATTATTTTTAGGTACTTGTTTGCTATGATGACTTAAACATTTAGTTGTTTTATTAAATCAACTAGTTGTGCCACTTTGGTTTCATAATTTAATGTGTTTATTAATGTATATGATTTAAATTATGTCTTAAAATAACTAATAGGGCTTGCCTTGCAATACACCACTAAAACTAGAAATGCTCTCACTAAAATATATCTGAGAAAAATCATTTTTCTGTGAAAAATGAAACCAACAGAGGGCGGCCCCCTTAATTCAACACGGTCGGCCCCCTTATTTTTAAGGGGACCACCCTCACGAGTAAAATAGTATTTTTTCTGCTTTTTGACTCTCTTTTACCTAGTCTCAGCTATCTTTGCCCAAAAATGCCTAACACTATTTGAAATAATTTAAAAGAGTTCAAGCCATTCCCATTTTCAAACCATTTCCTTCTCATTAATTCCCTCCAAATGATCATCTCCAACACACCATCTTCTTCCTCATTCATCAACCATTATCAACATCCATGGTATCCACTAGAGCCTCCATTTTTAAAGCCTCTAAAGAAACCAAAAATAATACCATCATTTCCACCAAACAATTGTTTGTGGATTTAACCATGATGAACAAAAAAAAATCCTTCCCCACACTTCATCTATCATCACTAGTGTCCTAATGCACCTACAAAACACCATCAACCAAAAAATACTTCTATCTCCAATTGACTACATAACCCAAATACCAACCTCATCCACAATCCACTTTCACCCATTGGTTACTTGAACTCACCAACTCTCATCATCCAAGTTTCTCCACCACCTCCAACTCTAAGAAATGGCATCTAATGGTCATCACACTCACCCTTTCACAACCACCCCACTTGATGTCAATTTGATACTCCATCACCTCACCACCTTTCTTTGGTCATCCCATTACTTGGAACCTTCTTGAGGCACATTGGAGATTATGCTTGTGTTGCATGCATAATCGTACTCTCAATATTTGTGGTTAAGAAATGAACTCCATTATGTTTTCATTTATTGAAACATATGCTCTCACAAAACCACAACACCATTATCTCCTCACCACCTCCACCATCTTCACCAAACTAAACATACTCTATGTTTAGTTTCTCAAAATAATTGTCCATCCACCATTTTGCAAGCAAGTCCTACGGAGCTTTACTAGTTATAGGACTCTTTGTAGTTTAAAAATTTCATGAATGTTAGCATGTTATTTTCTTTATGTATGCTTGAGTGTGGTCCACACTATTTTACTTCAATGGATGATATTGTTGGTTGCATACATAGTATGCATATTTTTACCTTCTTGCAACATGTTAGAAATGTTTGTATTGTTCTAACTCGTTTTTGTAGCCAAGAAACCATAGATCGATTCCTTGGTGCCCTTGAACGAGGGGGAGCACACATTAAGGGGGAACATTTATTCCGTCAATTTACCTAGCAATTCTTGATGATGTCTTTTTTATTCTACAAAAAGGGGGAGAAATGACATAAACTCACTAAATACTTGTTTAAAAATAATTTTACATTTAATGAGTTTAAATTTTGTAATCATCAAAAAGGGGGAGATTGTTGATAAAATATAATGCCTAAAAACATTACTAATATTTTTTCACATCTTTACGTTTTGATAATCACAAAATATAAAAACGGTCAACGTAAAATTAAACGTAAACAAGTAATTAGTAGTAAATTCTCATTTCAACACATTAACATCACTTAAAGTATGGATAAAAATTGCTTAATGCATTTTATGATCAAAGAAATTTTTTATTTAACCTCACATATTTTATAAAATGTTGTAAACTTTTTAAATCATTTACATAACTTTTCTACAATTAAAAGAACATGTTTTATTCCAAAATAATTTATTTTGAAATTCAAAATTTTTGGACCTAAAACGGCCTAGAAAGTTTCAAAAAATTACCCTACACAAAAGACAAAACTGGGGAAGCCCTGTCTTGGGCGGCCCCCTTAATACACGGCACGACTTAAGGGGACCGCCCCTAGGTAGCGCTCCCCCAGTTTGTCCTATAAATATTGGACTTTTCCCCATAATTTTCTTACCTTTTGCACTCATTCTTTCTGTTCTAAAACAGCCCACACATCTCTCTAAAAATCCTTTGATCATTTAATCATAAAGCTTTGTTTCTAAGTGATCCAAGCTCAATTCTCAAGTGCAAGAGAAGATACTTTCCATCTCAAGGAAGAAGTATTACACCCCAAGTGTATATTGCAATCTTGTTGCATCCATATCATAAATTGTAAATCATTTGTATATCTTGTAAAGTTGTGTAGTTGTTAGGTTTTGGTGATTGTTGTAAGCATAGTTAGATCTTGGTGATCTTTCCAAGTAGTGTTAGTTAGTTGTGGCATAAGTAGTGTGGTGAAGTAAAGTCGTGAAGTGTGAGGAAGTTGAAGTTGTGAAGTGGTGAAGTCGTGAAGTTGTGTTGTGGATTGGTTTAGTTCTAGCTAAGATTAGATCTCGACATTTAGATTTGTGTTGTAAAATCGCTGAAGAGCAACGTTGTGTACGTTTTCTCCGACTTAGGGGAGGTTTGTTGACATAAAAGTGAAGAAAACTCTCGAGTTAGTGCTCGAGAAGTAGAGTAGGCCGATAGGAGGTGCTTCGTAACCGAACCCTATAAATCCCTTGTTTGTGTTTGATCTTTCCAACTCTTATTCTCTTATTCCTTTATTCTCCTTACTTATTTATTATTGTTCATTTGTGCAAGATATTGATTTCACAAAAAAAGTGAATCTAAGTTTTCATAAACAAACATAAACATTAAATTAAAAAGCGGTAAACTATTTAACCCCCCTTCTAGTTTTCCACAAAAAGTACTATGGATTCTACTCAATTGTTCTGGAAGTTCGAGTCGATAAGCAACAGTTCCCACCTTTGCTAAAATCTTAAAAGGTCCAATGTAAAGTGGGTTCATCTTTCCCCGTTTGCCGAAACATATCACTCCCTTCTATGGTGAAACTTTCAGCATGGTATTATCTCCAACTTAAAACTCTAGAGGTTTACGCCTCACATCAGCGTAACTCTTTTGACAATCTCGTGCAACTTGAATTATGCTCTTTATCTGAATAATCTTCTTTATTGTTTCATGGATAATCTTTGGGCCAGTGAGTTGACTATCTCCAACCTCAGTCCAGCATAAGGGTGATCGGCACTTATGACCATACAGTGTTTCAAACGGTGCAGCCTTAATGCTCGTATGATAACGATTGTTATATGAAAATTCCACTACAGGCAAATGTCTATCCCAACCATTTCCAAAATCTATCACGCAAGCATGTAACATATCTTCCAGTGTCTAAATGGTCCTTTCACTTTGTCCATCGGTTTATGGATGATAAGCGGTGCTCATATCTAAACGAGTACCTAGGGCTTTCTGGAGCGACTGCCAGAAAAGAGACGTAAATATATTATCTCTATCTGAGATGATTGAAACTGTCACTCCATGCCTCGAGACTACTTCCTTCAAGTATAGTCTAGTTAGTTTCTCCTTTGAGTCTGTCTCCTTTATTGGTAAAAAAGTGTGCAGATTTTGTGAGTAGGTCCATCATTTGACCTTAATTAGACAGAACTTGATCAACTTTGTCTAATTCATGTAGACTCATAGACTATACTTGAAGGAAGTAGTCTCGAGGCATGGAGTGTTTGGTGGAGTCATAGGCATATGATCACTTGAAGTTTCATTGGTCATATGGGTTTATATTTCATGTATTTCAGGTGATCGTCAGTAAGTATCTTGTGAAGGCATATGCTGTAACACCACGCTAAAGCGAAAACACGGAGTGTGGCAGCACAAGGCACACGCACATGGTAATAGCACAACATCATACATTAATTAAACAGAAATTGTACATTATTACAACATTTGTCTTAGCCGAACATTGGCCTTTAAAACATAAGTTTCAAGTTCACAAAAGCTTCGTCTTGACATTTGATGACATGAATAACGTCAACTTTTGTAACAGTCATTTATTTATGTAAATTACCCAATTTGTATAATTATTGTGAGAAATGGTACTTAATCGTTTATATTTGAGATTTGCAGTAATTATAGAGTACTTTGTGAAGATTAGCTAAAAGACACGCACTCTGGAGCTTAAACGAAGAAATCTAAAGAATACTATTCTGACATACTATACATCGTATCCAACAAGGAAGATACGGCGTATCTGTGCCTGAACTTCACAAGAAACCACGAAGAACTAAAGAGTTATACGCCGTATCCAGAAGACCTTTATACGCCGTATTCTATTTCGAGTAATTAAATATTCTAAAAGATATTGAACGTGGTCCATACTCCAAGAAAACTCCTAATACGCCGTATTGACCTCGACCAATACGGCGTATTAGGAGTTTTCTTGGAGTATGGACCACGTTCAATATCTTTTAGAATATTTAATTACTCGAAATAGAATACGGCGTATAAAGGTCTTCTGGATACGGCGTATACACTCTTTAGTTCTTCGTGGTTTCTTGTGAAGTTCAGGCACAGATACGCCGTATCTTCCTTGTTGGATACGATGTATAGTATGTCAGAATAGTATTCTTTAGATTTCTTCGTTTAAGCTCCAGAGTGCGTGTCTTTTAGCTAACCTCTTCACAAAGTACTCTATAATTACTGCAAATCTCAAATATAAACGATTAAGTACCATTTCTCACAATAATTATACAAATTGGGTAATTTACATAGAATAAATGATGTTATAAAAGTGACGTTATTTCATGTCATCAAATGTCAAGACGAAGCTTTTGTGAACTTGAAACTTATGTTTTAAAGCAATGTTCGGCCTAAGACAAATGTTGTATTAATGTTATATTTTCTGTTTAATTAATGTATGATGTTGTGCTATTACCATGTGCGTGTGCCTTGTGCTGCCACACTCCGTGTTTTCGCTTTAGCGTGGTGTTACAGCATATGCCTTCACAAGATACTTACTGACGATCACCTGAAATACATGAAATATAAACCCATATGACCAATGAAACTTCAAGTGATCATATGCCTATGACTCCACCAAACACTCCATGCCTCGAGACTACTTCCTTATGTATAGTCTATGTAGTCTACATGAATTAGACAAAGTTGATCAAGTTCTGTCTAATTAAGGTCAAATGATGGACCTACTCACAAAATCTGCACACTTTTTTACCAATAAAGGAGACAGACTCAAAGGAGAAACTAACTAGACTATACTTGAAGGAAGTAGTCTCGAGGCATGGAGTGACAGTTTCAATCATCTCAGATAGAGATAATATATTTACGTCTCTTTTCTGGCAGTCGCTCCAGAAAGCCCTAGGTACTCGTTTAGATATGAGCACCGCTTATCATCCATTAAACCGTTATGGACAAAGTGAAAAGGGACCAGATCCATTTAGGACACTGGACGATATGTTAATGCTTGCGTGAGAGATTGTGGAATTGGTTAGGGATAGACTATTTGCCTGTAGTGGAAATTTCATATAACAATCGTTTATATACGAGCATTTAAGGCTGCACAGTTTCGAAAAATCTTATGGTATAAGTGCCGATCACCCTTATGCTGGACTGAGGTTGGAGATAGTCAACTCACTGGCCCAAAGATTATCCATGAAACAATAAAGAAGATTATTCAGATAAAGAGCATAATTCAAGTTGCACGAGATTGTCAAAAGAGTTACGCTGATGTGAGGCGTGTATATCTCGCTAGAGTTTTTTTTTATGTTGGGATATCAATACCCATGCTGAAAGTTTCTCAATAGAAGGGAGTGATATGTTTCGGCAAAGGGGAATAAAGGATGAAACCCACTTTACATTGGACCTTTTAAGATTTTAGCAAAGGTGGGAACTGTTGCTTATCGACTCGAACTTCCAGAACAATTGAGTAGAATCCATAGTACTTTTTGTGGAAAACTAGAAGGGGGGTTAAATAGTTTACCGCTTTTTAATTTAATGTTTATGTTTGTTTATGAAAACTTAGATTCGACTTTTTGTGAATTCAATACTTGCACAATATGAACAATATAAATAAGTAAGAGTAAATAAAGGAATAAGAGATAAGAGTTGGAAAGATCAAACCACAACACAAGGATTTATAGTGGTTCGGTTACGAAGCTCCTCTTCGGCCTACTCTACTCCTCGAGCACCTAACTTGAGAGTTTTCTTCACTATGTCAACAAACTCCCTTATGGCGGAGAAAACCGTACACAACGTTGCTTACACCGATTTACGACACAAATCTAAATGTCGAGTTCTAATCTTAGCTAGAACTAATCTATCACAACACAACTTCACGACTTCACAACTTCACAACTTCAAGACTTCCTCACAACTTCACGACTTTACTTCACCACACTACTTATGCCACAACTAACTAACACTACTTGGAAAGATCACCAAGATTAACTATGCTTACAAAACAATCTACCAAAAACCTAACAACTACACAACCTTTACAAGATTCAAATGGATTACAAATTTTATGATTTGGATGCAACACAGATTGCACTATACACTTGGGGTGTTTAATACTCTTCACTTGATGATGGATAAGTATTCTTCTCTAGCACTTGAGAATTGAGCTGGATCACTTAGAACAACGCTTTTGATTAAATGATCAAAGGATTTTTTTAGAGAGATGTGTGGGTGTTTTAGAACAGAAAGAATGAGTGCAAAAGGTAAGAAATATTGTGGGGAAAAGTCCAATATTTATAGGACAAACTGGGGGAGCGCTACCTAGGGGCGGTCCCCTTAAGTCGGCCGTGTATTTAAGGGGGCCGCCCAAGACTAGGGCTTCCCCAGTTTGTCTTTTGTGTAGGGGTAATTTTTTGAAACTTTTCTAGCCGTTTTAGGTCCAAAAATTTGAATTTCAAAATATTTATTTTGAATTAAAACATTTCTTTTTAATTTGTAGAAAATGTTTTTTTTGTAATGTTTTAAATATGTTTACAACATTTTATAAAGTGTGAGGTTGGAATAAAAATTTCTTTTGATCATAAAATGCATTAAGCATTTATTTATTCATACATTTAAGTGATGTATTTGTTGAAATGAGAATTTACTACTAATTACTTGTTTACGTTTAATTTTACGTTGAACGTTTTTATATTTTGTGATTATCAAAACGTAAAGATGTGAAAAAATATTAGTAATGTTTTTAGGCATTATATTTTATCAACAATCTCCCCCTTTTTGATGATTACAAATCTAAATCTTTAATGTAAATTATTTTTAACAAGTATTTAGAGAGTTTCATGTTCATTTTCCCCCTTTTTGTAGATAAAAAAGGACATCATCAGAATTGCTAGGTTAAATCGACGGAATAAATGTTCCCCTTGATGTGTGGCTCCCCCTGTTCAAGGGCACCATAGGAATCGAGCTATGTTTCTTGGCTATAAAAAACGAGTTTAGAACAAATTACAAATATTTAAATGTAGCAAAAGAAGGAAAAATATGGCATATAGTAATTGCAACCAAAATAATATCCATTTGAAAGTAAATAGTTTGTGGACCACATCTCAAAGCATACATAAAGAAAAAGCATGCATGCTATACATTCATGAAATTTTTTAAACTACAAAGAGACCTATAACTAGTAATCTCCGTAGGACTTGAATTGCTGGCAAAATGGTGGATAGACAATTATTTTGAGAAGAAACTAAACATTAGGGTTATGTTTAGTTTGGTGAAGATGGTGGATAGTGGGTGGGATAATGGTTGTTTGGTGGTTGTCGAGAGCATATGTTCCATCTATAAAAACATATATTGGAGTTCATTTATTAACCCAAAATGAGAGTTCGATATGAATGCAACACAAGCTGAATCTCATGTGCCTCCAAGAAGGTTCCAAGGAATGGGTATACCAAAGATAGGTGGTGAAGGTGATGGGTGTATCAATTGGACATCAAGTGGGGTGGTTTGGTGAACAAGGGTGAGGTGATGTCCATGATTGATTTTCTGAGTTGGAGGTGGTGGAGAAAACTCTTGGATGAGAGATGTTGGTGAGTTCAAGTACCATTGGGTGAATAATTGATGTTGATTCGGTTGGTGATTTGGGTATGTAGTCAATTGCGGATGAGAAGTATTTTTGGTTGCTGGGTATTGGAGGGTGCATTAGGAGCACTAGGTGATGATAGTTGAAGTGTGGGTGAAGGAGTTTTTGTGTCATCATGGGTTAAATCCACAAACAATTGTTTTGGTGGAATGATGTTGATTTTTGGTTTCTTGGAGGCTTTAAAAATGGAGGCTCTAGTGGATACCATGGATGTTGATAATGGTTGATGAATGAGGAAGAAGATGGTGTGTTGGAGATGATCATTTGGAGGGAATTAATGAGAAGGAAATGGTTTGAAAATGGAATGAGTTTGAACTAGTTTAAATTATTCCAAATTGTGTTTGAGCATTTTGGGCAAAGATAGCTGAGACTAGGTAAAAGAGAGTCAAAAAGCAGAAAAAATACTATTTTACTCGTGAGGGTGGTCCCCTTAAAAATAAGGGGGCCGACCGTGTTGAATTAAGGGGGCCGCCCTCTGTTGGTTTCATTTTTCACAGAAAAATGATTTTTCTCAGATTTTTTGTGAGAGCATTTCTGTTTTAGTGGTTTATTTGCAGCAAGCCCTATTGAGTTTTATGAGCATATTTAATCATATAACATGTAATAAACACATTAAATTATGAAACCAAAGTGGCACAACTAGTTGATTTAATAAAACAACTAAATGTTTAAGTCATCATAGCAAACAAGTACCTAAAAATAATCAACACATAAGTCTTTCCGAATACATCGGATGATCACCACACAAGTTGTTAATAACATACACATAATGAAGTTAAAAATTGTCTTAAACTACACTTAGCCATCTAGCTTACTTCAATCCTACATCTTAATTTCTTCTTCTTGCTAAACACTCCTTTTAGTGCCTTTTCAAATGATTTGAAACCTCCGCGCATCTCCTTATGCATTTGTTGCGTTTGGTTGAGCAAGACGGTTTGTCGTTCAAAGAGAGTTTCATCGGTTTGTTCAGAAGCGGAAGGCATTTGGTAGTTTTGGTAGTTGAGAGGATCAAGAGAGTTAAGGTAGGTGGTAGGAGATGGAGTACTTGCACGAGAAGTTTGGACATTATCATCATCATCATCATCATCATCGTGTTGATGAGATGACGTGCCTTGATGATGAGAAGATGAAGAAGATACGGAATGACGTGCCTTGCCACGATCACTTCGAGGTCGTCGAGTTTGTTTTAGGGCAAGAGGATGCATGACTCGATCAACAATGTCATAAATGCCATTGCAAGTGAGGATTGTTTCCATGCGTTTGTCGATAAGATGAGTAAGAAAACATGCATACGAAAGATTTAGCGGTTGGAGTATATTAAGCAACATTGGATTCTTCTTGACGTAAAAAATAAGCATGATTGTATTGTTCCTTCGGCAAACATAATTATAAACATAGTGTGCAAGACAAGGGGAAGATAATCCTGATGTCCTCTAGTTCTCGAACATATTTTCTCTAATGAGCTCTTCCCATTGCTTCATGTCGGGGCTTAATTCTTTGGTGGGAATTTGATTTAGATTGAGAGAGACCGTTTGACTTTTAATGGTACGGTCTACCATGATACGTTCCAATTCAAGAAGTTGACGAATGTCGTTGGGAGTCGGGAAAGATCGGTCTGCATATTGGTCCCTAGTTTTCTCGAGAATACTCATGAGATGCAAGATTCATTCGTTTGTAAAAAAACGGCTTGACCATTGTATGGAATTTTGAGAATTTGACCGAATTGAGCGAGAGTAAGAGTTATGAATTCGTGTTGAATCATAAAGGAGATAACAAGGTAACCATATTCATTGGTTTGTATCGTGACTTGGCTATAGAAGTCTAGAATAAATATTAGAACAATCGGTTTGTTGATTTGAAAAAGACAATTGAAACAAATGTTAGTAAAGAGACGCTCGATGTTGTTAGATTTATAGTAAGCTTGATCAACAACACGACCTTCGTGAATGTTATGGTTTTCAATAGGTTTGTAGAATTGGGCAATGGTAGGTGAGATGCCAGGAATTTTGGATACTTTTGGTATGTAGGATTTAGTGAGGGATATATCGGTTGTAGTAGCTTTCGGCATTTTGTCACCTAAACAAGTAATCAACAACATGAAATGTTACAAAAAAATATAATAAGGAAAATAAAGTTTTGAAAAGTGACTAATGTGGGACCAAGGATTACTTCTCGACTCTAAAAATAACACAATGTCTACGAAGTGATCCCGTATAATTTCCTTAATTTATTTTGACTCTAATCTAGGATGTGAAGAATATATATTAGTTCTATATTTCAAACATCAAGATAATGACCCCAAACTACCCTTTTATTATACAATAATTTGTGCTAGTTTGTGATAGTTATGTATTAGTGTATATTTTGTTTGGACAGTATATAGTTTATTTTTTTTGACTTGACAAGTAAAGTAGTGGTTATTGACTCAAAAACCCATATTTTAAAAAGTTCAAACCAAACGCCCCTTTTCATTTTATACATCATAAAATATATCAATATACATTATGAATTTATATAATTGATGATTATAACGTCTAGTTAAGTGTGTACAAGTGACAAAACTATACTGATGGTCATTTCGACTCTAAAAGTTGATCCTAAGAAACGAACCAAACATCCCTATATTTTTATAACACATTTTCTATTGATTCGAAGAGTATACTTTTAGGAATTTATGTTTTGATGGACAATGTGTTGTTGTTTCAATATGTTTTTGGCATGAATCAACAATGTATAAGCTTTGTAGGAAAATGTATGTATATTTATAAAATTTTCGAACCAAAAAAAATTTTGTGACTCAATTAGTGTTTTGATTCAATCCTATCAAGGTTGTAATGTTCCTATGACTACGGGTATCATTGTAGTTATGGAATTCCTAGATCAAACTAAGATTTATGAAAATAAGTAAAAATACCCAATTTTGATTAAGAACAAAATTGGATGAAATTAAACAAAAGAAGGTTGAAAAATCTTACAATGGATGTTGTTGATTGACTTGTTAGTAATTGCCCCTTGCGAATTTTGGTTGATTTGGTGATTTGAGGTTTGATTTTGGAAGTTTTGGTGTTGGGTTTTTCGTTCACAGCAGGTAGAGGGAGAAGGGAGAAGAAAAAGTGGTGTTTGGTATATAATTTCGACAGAAAGGGGGTGTTTGTTTTTCCAGATAGGCGGTCCCCTTAATTAATTAAGGGGGCCGCCCATTTTAACGGGTTCGTGGGGGGTCCCTTAATATTTAAGGGGGTGCCTCTTGAGAAAAATAAAAAATCTTCGATTTTTGGCCAGTTTTTGTGAGAATGATTATTGACAATTAACTTATTAACCCTTTGTTTAATTAAAAAGTTTCTTTGACTATTTCGAACGAGATAATCAAGACGTCAATTCGAGAGGTGATTTAGATATTAAATTTCTTGCAAGAAAGAGGGATTAATTTCTTCAAAAAGGCAATTAGTATATTCGATTTGAGATGAGACGAGAATGGATAGCGAAGATAATGAAATAATAAGACGTAGTTGAAAAATTTCAACAAGTTGATTCCGATAGACGTGGATGATGGTTGACACGGATCCGAGGCGATCGTCGAGGTCGAAGGGAGTTTGTTTCATCCATAGTGTGTCTATGATCTTCATGCGACTAATCCTACTTCTATGTTAATTGTTAACCATTAGCTTGCTCTTCTTCGTCTACGTGAGTTTTCTATGTGGTCATTGGAAGGATTTTCCATTTTTGTAGACGTTATACCCTAATCTCCACGAAAAGATATGTTTATATTGTGAAATAATCTCTTGAAAGTAGAAAACAACAAATTGGGAGTTTCTAGAGGGGGCTTTATTATTTTCTTAAGAACTAATTACAAACTACAACATCATAGTCACATAGACATTTACTTATAATCTATATTCTACGAATATGAAAAGTGAGACGTACCTTAGTCTTTAGAATTATCTTCATTAATGTCTTCATGATGTAAATGATAAGGGTTCATGGGAACCTTATCATGAATTCCTTAATCCGGAGACAAAGAATGTTTGTAGAGAGCACACTACTTCAAAGGTTGTGATGGCTTAGCCATTTGGTCCCCAATGTTTCATGTATCCGAAGTTATTGTTTCCGCATATGTTTTGCATTTGATTCGAACACATGCACGATGAGTATCTTCAACATTGAGTAAAGCTTGGTTGATGTGGATGATTCCACATTGTTGATTATGTGTTTTAGAGTACATTTTGTCTACCTTTGGTCTCTCCTTGGTTGAGGTGTTTGGGAACGTGGATGAGAGTTTTCATTTCTTCGCGAGAGGTGTTTTAGAAACCATTGTGGGTTTAGTAAATCCGACTCCGGGTTTTAAGGTGGGTTTGTAAAAAGTTTTACCACATCCTCACTTGCAATAGGTATTTTAGGATATTTATAGTATAGATTTTGGGTTTTGATTCTATTCAATTTTTCTTTCGATAACTTTTGGCTTTTTACAACGTTTACTTGTTTTGGTTTCGCTAGGTGATCCTTTGGTATAAATTAAACCTAACCCGGATTTATCTATGGAAGTTTTTTGAGAACGTATTATTTTCTTATGTGGTGACTACTATCATTTAAATTGATTTAGCCTAGATATTTCCTTTCTAAGCCTTCTAATTTTCAAGCTTGAGGTTTGACATATTTTACATTCTCTCCATTATTCCTTACCTTTTTCTACCTTAGGGATTTAAAAAATAAAAATATTTATCCTTTTAATTCTAGTGCTTCATTTTCTAATTCTACTTTAGCTTGTTTTAAAGTTTTATTTTTAGCCATGACTTTTAGTCCTAATTTGCATAGTCTACTATATTCACTATCTAAGTCATTTTCGTCTAGTGATGATTGGTCATCACTAAAGTATTCGGTTTCGGAAAGTACCTCATTGGAAGCTTTAGCCATAAGACACTTTTCGTTCATTTGTATTTCTTCTTCATCTTCGTCGCGATATACTCCAGATCTCCAACAAACGCTTTTTGGTTTTGATATCTTGATAGTTTTAGACGTTCTCTGACGAGATGATTTGGATCACCACACTTAAAGAATTTTCTTTCGCCTTTGCCATTTTTGTCATCTTTATTTTTTTGGAATGATTTTCTCTCTTCATATGGTTGTCTTACGAATCATCCTCGTCTTTTGAGGAATTTCTTAAAGTCTCTTACGGCCATGGCGTATTCTTCATCTTCACTATCGGAGGTTGATGAGATCGTCATCATAGATTCCTTCTAGCTTTCAAGCAATAGATCTATTTTGTTCTCTTGTGCTTTGACAGTCTTGGAATCTTTCTTAATGATTTCTCAGAAACTTTCAAATTACAATAAGTTGTCAAGTGATAGAGTTGTTAGATTCTTTGATTTTTCAATCGCCGTAACTTTTGCGCCGCCATTTTAGGATGCAACGTCCCCTAAGAAATTTCCTAACACAATTCTTGCTCTAAAAACTTTCATCAAGTGCTTTTAGACTAGTAATAATAGTGTTAAATTTAGCAAAGGCATTATCTATTTGATTCCTCTTCCGGAATCATGAATTGTTCATATTGTTGAACAAGAAGATCTATTTTCGTCAGCTTTGACTTGATTTTTTAACCTTGGTATGATAGTGATTAACAAAGTATCCTATAATTCTTTTGCGGTTTGACACATAAAAATTCTTTCATTTCTTTTCGTGGTAGATTAGAGCATTATAAAAATTACCAATTTTGGCCTTCATTATTTTTAGCAAGGTTCTTTTAGTTCATCATTTTGTTTAGGAAATGGTACAATTTCATCCTTTTTAGTTTCGGGATATTTTGATAGGAGGAAAATCACCATCTGGTAATAACATGCCAAAAAGATCTTTTGGACTTCACATAGTTTCGAAAATCAATTTTTCCAATAAATAAATCCATCACTTTCAAATAGTTGTGGTCTTTGCATAGATTGCCCTTCTAAATATTTTTCCAATTCCATAGATCGATTCAAGTTTTAAAATATAATTTATTTTAAAAATCTTGTTTAGCGTGGCTCTTAATACCAATTGGAAAACTAGAAGGGGGGTTGAATAGTTTACCACTTTCTTATATTTATGTTTTATGTTTGTTTATGAAAACTTAGATTCGACTTTTTGTGAATTCAATACTTGCACAATATGAACAATATAAATAAGTAAGAGTAAATAAAGGAATAAGAGATAAGAGTTGGAAAGATCAAACCACAACACAAGGATTTATAGTGGTTCAGTTACGAAGCTCCTCTTCGGCCTACTCTACTCCTCGAGCACCTAACTCGAGAGTTTTCTTCACTATGTCAACAAACTCCCTTATGGCAGAGAAAACCGTACACAACGTTGCTTACACCGATTTACGACATAAAGCTAAATGTCGAGTTCTAATCTTAGCTAGAACTAATCTATGACAACACAACTTCACAACTTCTTCACAACTTTAAGACTTCCTCACAACTTCATGACTTCACTTCATCACACTACTTATGCCACAACTAACTAACACTACTTGGAAAGATCACCAAGATCTAACTATGCTTACAACAATCACCAAACCTAACAACTACACAACTTTAAAAGATATCAATGATTTTTACAATTTATGATATGGTTGCACAAGATGCAATATACACTTGGGGTGTAATACTTCTTCACTTGATGATGGAAGTATTCTTCTCTTGCAATTGAGGAATTGAGCTTGGATCATTTGGAAACAAAGCTTTATGATTAAATTATCAAAGGATTTTTAGAGAGATGTGTGGGCTGTTTTAGAATAGAAAGAATGAGTGCAAAAGGTAAGAAAATTGTGAGGAAAAGTCCAATATTTATAGGACAAACTGGGGGAGCGTCTACCTAGGGGCGGTCCCCTTAAATAGGTGGACAGTCCCCTTAATTTTAAGGGGCCGGCAGTGCTATTTAAGGGGGCAGCCGAAGACTAGGGCTTCCCCAGGTTTGTCTTTTGGTGTAGGGGGAATTTTCTGTCGTTATAGGTCGAAATTGAATTTCAAAATGTTTATTTTGAATAAAAACATTTTCTTTTAATTAGAGAAAATGTTTTGTAATGTTGTAAAAAATGTTACAACATCTTAGAAAGTGTGAGGATTGAATAAATATTTTCCTTTGATCATAAAATGCATTAAGCATTTATTTATTCATACCTTTAAGTGATGTATTTGTTGAAATGGAATTTACTACTAATTACTTATTTACGTTTAATTTTACGTCTTGAAAGTTTTTATATTTTGTGATTATAAAACGTAAGATGGTTGAAAAATCTATTAGTAATGTTTTTAGCTTATATTTTATCAACACTTTTCACGTGTCAAACCTGAGGAAGTGTTTGACCAACGAATCACTCATTCTACCGTTGGATGAAATCCATGTCGACGACAAGCTTCATTTTGTCGAGGAATCTATTGAAATCATGGGCCGAGAGGTTAAACATTTAAAGTAAAGTCGTATTCCTATCATCAAGGTGCGATGGAATTCAAAGAGAGGTCCCGAGTTTACTTGGGAGCGCAAAGACCAATTATAGAATAAGTATCCGCACTTGTTTTCTAACCTCGTTCCCTCATCGAGTACCACAACTTGAGCTTTGAGGACACAACTATCTTAACGGGGAAAGACTGTGACACTCCAGAAATTTCACAGGTCAATACCTTTCCATTTACGTTCATTAGTTTGACTTTTATAAGTTACGTGTTTGATTTGACTTAAAATCGAGAAGTTATCCTGTGTACGACTAAGAATCATCACCGGATGCGTCCTGGCTTTCGATTTAACGTAATCTTTGGGTGACTATCGCGTTTCTATCTATCTAGCAAATGTTTAAATATTACATTTTATTTTTGGAAGTCACGCGTTTTCAGTTTTAACGGGTATTTTAAACGTTACTAAAAATTATTTCTTGAGCAAGCCTAAATATCTTAAACCTCTTTAATAATTTCTAGTGGGAAAATGAATCTAGTTTTAACATTTTGGCCCCTTCCCAACCCCCCACATATGGCGTCCCCTCCCCCTAGGCATCATTCCCCCCTCCATTTTTAGCATCATGGTCACCCTAGTACACCTTTAATCCTAGGATTCTTCTATGGAAGGATCTAGGTTCAAACCATGTACATGTATTTATCCCTTATTCATTCATTCTTATCATTTCATTCTTGTCATTTCACTCTCTCACTAGAAAAAATACAACAAAAAAATTTTCTATTCCACTTTTTCTCTTGTGCTCGGTGCCGAAAAACGCACCACGCCACAGGCATTTGGTGTTTTTGCTTCTTGGTTCAAGATTTGATGTTAGTTTGTTGATCGGGGTTCATTCAAAAGCTTATTTGGGTCATTCTTATATTGGTTCGGGTTATGTTCATACTCATTTGGGTTGAAGATTCATACTTTTCTTTGCCATCATTTCACAACATGTAAGTTTTACCATCACCTTCGTTTGTGTAAATTTTCTAGACTATCCGTTCATTCACCGTTATCTTTTCTTATCAAAAACAATATCATCCGTGTTTGTAACCACTTTTTATAACAAAAACAACTAAATAATTAAGTTGTTACCAATTTTATTTTCAGTTTGAAACTTTTATTTTATTTTTCTTGCGTTTATTGTAGTTTTGAATTCGTAGCGAAATATTAAGAAATAAAAGTGACGTTTGGTGATTGTGGCAATGGGATTAGGCAAGTTTTGATGTGGATTTGTTGGTTGAGACACTAGTAATGGAGTTTAGGTTAGACTAGGAATATTGGAGAAGTTGTGTTGGATATTGGGTTTTAGATTTTTTTGTGCAAAAGCTTGTTGTACGAATATTAATTCGTGCTTAGAGGTGTTTAAAAATGTTTTGAAAAAGCTTATAAATCCTGAGCTTTTGTTAGCTTATGTTCTTACGTAAATATTTGTTATAAAGAACGCGAAAATCACGCCTTTATAACAAAAGGAGGAGATGGTCCGTTTAAGTTTGGCGAAATAATACTATTTTGACAAGTCATAATATTTTCCAGTACATTCTGTCCAAATTTTGAAACTAAGTTTTGACCCATTTCGGGTCTGAATTGGCTTAAACTTATAAAAGAAAACTTGTAGAGAATGATTTTTCCTTCAAACGTAGCTTGCGATGGACTTGTGAATCTTTATAACGAGAAAGTTACGCTCTCTTGAAGTTGGACTAAATTTGGGGATTTTTAAGACTAAAATAAAGCTGATTGGAACATAAAAATGAGTTCTCGAGCGTTTTCGAGTCCGTTTGGGTTATAAAAAACTAGCGAATAATATAGTAACTAGTATATATTATTTAGGTGCATTAGAAACATTCTAAAAACTATAATTAGAAGGCGTTAGGAGTTACTAAAAATGAAAAGTTATAATAAGCGTAAGGTATTTAATAGCGAAATAAAAGTGAAAACTAAACTATTATAACACTTAGCATTTTTAGGCGAAATATAAATTTAACGGATATGATTAGACATCATTGATGTTCGGGATTTCTAAACTTACTAAAAATAATACTTTTCGGTTTAAGTATCGAAACTTAATTAAAAACTCTATATTTTTACGAGGTCACATTTTAACTAATTTAAACTAAGACGCAAACACGTTCGGGTGATACTGACTTTCTAAAAATGACTTATTCCAACGTTTAGTATCCTTTACTTGTTCCTAAAGCACGTCATATATTTAGGTCGCGGTTAGAATTTGTTCGTGTACGTTCATCGTTATTGGATTATTTCCTTACTCACTGCTTTACTTGAGGTGAGTTTCATAGCCCCACTTTTACTCGTTTTACGAATGCTTTACAAATATCGGGGTGAGATACATCGCTTGTTTTTTTTACTTTTGGATGCAAGTACTCTTTACATGATTACGGATTAGCCTAAGTACCATTAACCCACTATGCCCACTATCATGAACCGTTAATTACGTATTGTAAGCGTGAGTGTTATAAATAGATCTATTAGGATTGACATCCCCGTCCAGGTTTGGTGATTCTTACTTGACTGACAGGCTTGTCAAACGGACGTATACCATGTCAAAAACTTTGGGTGGTCTCAGGTTGGATACCTACACAGGCAACTTACACACATTGTCATAGCTTTGGTATCATGAGACGTAGTGCAATCATAATTACTTTTCTGGATATTGTATACCAAGAAATAATTACTTTAAATCTTGCGATCCATACTTACCTATGAACTCACCAACATTATGTTGACGTTTTAAGCATGTTTTCTCAGGTGCTTAGCTTTTAGAACTCCTTGATGTGCTAAATGGAGTCTGCATGCATATGGCCTCATTTTCAAGAATTATCTATCATTTAATACTCGTTGTCTTGCAAAACTTATTTATGCTTCCGCTACATTTTTAAATACATTTGAATTATTTTAAGACTTATTGATTTTTATTAAAGCAACGAGGTATTATTTTCAAAACGTCCATATAGTGGTCATTCTTGTTGGTTGTAGGAAATCCCAGATCAGGGTGAAGAGAGTCAATAGCCTAGCTAATTATCATGATGGTACCGGATATCACTTGAAGTCGTGTAATCACTTTCCAAAGAAGATTATTCGACCTTATGCCTGGGTTACACGAATACCTCCTTGGGATAAAACCAAGTGTTTGTTCTTGTTCTAGGCACAGATCAAGAACCCTGCATTTTTATGTGTTTTTGTTTTCAGTTTTGTGTCTTTTTTCCATGCCAATTGTGGATCCTTTATTTATAGGGGATTTACTCGCAAACCTATTCACTGGAATTAATGAGAGATTAATGGCCAATTAATCTCTTCTAATATATCCTCCATTATTTTGTAAGGAAAAAAAAAAAATTTAGTAAACTCAATATATTTGTAATATGATATAAATATATAAATTTATAAATATTTTTATATTTTGTGTCGCTTTAAGTCACGTAGGAGTGAGCACGGTCCAAGGACCGGACCAGACCGACCTTGGACCGAGACCGAAAGTACCCAAAACACCGGACCGAGGACCGGACCGAAATGGTACGGTCCGGTCCGGGTCGGTCTTCGGTCCGGTCCGGTCCTACACGGCTTAATCTTTGGGTTTTTGGTCGGACCGGACCGAATTGGTCCAAAACACCGGACCGCAGACCAGACCGAAATACCTTCGGTCCGGTCCGGTCGGTCCGGTTCGGTCTGGTCTTTCGGTCCGGTCCGGTCGATGGTCTGATATGCTCACCCCTAGTTCCAAGTGTATGGTCCCACGGATGGCACCAACTTGTTGATACAAAAGTTGGGTTGGGTCTAGTTTGATCCGAATAGGCTGCTATTCGGGTGTAGAGTGCCTTGTTCTTGTACCAAGTGAATTTGTTGAAGGACCCTGCACAAGGAAGTAAACACCGTTAACCTTATCGTGGGAGCGGATCCCACGATTAGACTCCGGCGTGAGAGTAAGTGTATGATCTTGAGGGAGTAATCGAATGTAGTTAGGGTTTATGAGATACCTATATTGATAAGAATTGCACCCCTTTTATAGGCTAAATAACCCTAAGGGTTTCCGTGAATTGCGGCACAAGATACGGCCGATATTATAGGGATTCGAAGTTATCCTAGCTAATTTAAATAAGTAAAGCATATATCCTATTTAATTAGGTTATCCTTTCTTAAAGATAACTTGTGAAGATACCGCGGCCGTGGACAGTGTGTCCGTATCCGCGACCCGCAGGTCAATGAGGTCGCGACCGCGATTAATGGGCCGGATGCCCATTAGCAGCTACGAAGACCATAATAGTATAAGTGGGCCAGGTCCGTCTGTACTATACGTCATCATGTCCCCCCAGTCTAGGAGATGTGGTCGTGGTCGGGACCGCGGTCATGTTTTGCTAGACTAAATATCTAAGCCTTTCCATATCCAGAACCGTCGAAAACATATGTGGGACCCCATAGCGTAAAAATGAGGCCCATGAACTGAGAAACGGAGAAAACGGCTAAGTGATGGGACAGGTGGGCCCCAAATTGCTTCACCTTCCCCTC
>BQNB010054934.1:9026-39326 GCA_026074375.1 Tanacetum coccineum
ACACTCCTAGGCTCTGCTACCAATTGTTAACATTAAATATTCATAACCATAACACGATTTGAAGGTCGGGGAAGATAGAAATGAAAGGTAGCCATATTATTAAGATAGAGAGAAAAAGGGAAGATGTGTGTGTGTTTAAGAAAGGAAGAACACACACACACACACACACCTAGTGAAATGTTACAATATGTTTCCTTACCCCTCCTTGGAAGTAAGGAGGGGATATATATAGCCTTTGTGTCGCCTAACTATACTAGCTTAACGTTTCTAGTTCTTATTCGACATGGCTATAATAAACTAATGTAATTCCGTATAAGTCGACATATTCTGAGGCTAACAATCTTCCTCCAATATGTGGATATACGGAATTACTTACAATGTTCCTAACAAGTATAAATATAATAAAATAAAGTCTTCCAAAGCGCTTCCAATGCTGAAGATGTCTTTTAAGTTCTTCTAGTCTTGAAACTTGTACTCCAGCTTAGATCTTCAGTGTCTTTACTTGTTTAGGAACCATTGTAGTATGCATGAGTTGGATTAACTCCCCCCCCCCCCCAATCTATGCAGCATGTTTTGAAAAGATTTCTTCATATACTCCTTTTTGACGAAGTTTCTGAATCAGCTTCCCCCTAAACCAACATCCCTATATTGAGCAGATTCTGAAACTTTGATGTAGCAATCTTCTATTTGTCATTAACTTTCACAGCTGAATTTTGTATAAGAAGATATAAACCACACCAAATACTGCTGCTACTTGTCATTAGGTCTTGGTGATTATCCGTTCGGGGGTACATGTGAGAAATCAACAACAATTCTTCTCACGTTTGCAGAATACTTCACAAACCATGATAAGGAAAGTAGTACCACTACTTCCCCCTTGAAATTGGCCTGATTACATCAAAGTACACGTTTTCTCCCATGATGATTTTGAACTCTCGGAAGCATCATTAACGTGTACGACCATATACTCGAGAAGTTCTTGTCATAATCAGCAATCTTGACAAGTTATGAAAGACATTGAAGAACATTGAAAGATTTTTCTTAGACTGTGAAGTATCGTTGACATTCTGTAGCTTCAAATATCCGATGAGAATTGCTGATTACATCTCAACCTTTAAACTCTCTAAATAACTTATCAACGTCGTATTCTGTCGGCTATTGTTGTGACCACTTGGTGAAGTAAACCCGATATACCAAACTTGACAATGAAGTAAAATCCCCCAAATTTGTTACTTAAGCTTGCACTGTTGTTGATTAAAGAATGGTGCAAGATAAAATCTCTAAGTACCCTATACCCAACATCAAGAGTATAAGAAGTACCACACCTCTTGAAACTATCCACATCTGCATTTACGTATGATGCTGAGTACTACAATGTAACTCCTTCAAGTGATAGCTATAACTAGTGAGTACTACAATGTAACTCCTTACATTAGGTATAACTAGATAATCCAAGTCTTAATCATCAGCTTCATACGTTCAAGCAAGTCATCAATCGATATAGGGGGTTTATAGAAAAGGGGTAGAAAGTATAAGGAGGTCTCGATGATGAAATAAGTAGACGCCTTCGTGAAACCCATTCAATCTCAAATAAGGGATACCAAATTAACTTCGTGATCACTTAACATTAAAATCCAAATCCACAGTCGTTTTGACGTTTTAGTAAATCTTTAATATATGATCGTTTTAGCATTAATTGTTGTGTTTGCTTTGGTGTTACAATCTGAAAATCTGAATCAGCCACTAAAACCACAAGATAAAAATCTTATTTCACGGGATTTTACAAAGTTCTGAAACATATTTCACATGGTAGGAAATAAGATCGTAAATCTGTGGCTTAGAAATATGCTTATTTCGCAGACCATAAACCTATGACATATTTCACAGAACATATTTCGCAGAACATATTTCACAAACATAAACCTGTGACTTATTTCTTAGAACGTATTTCGCAGAGCATAAACTTGTGACATATTTCGCAGAACATATTTCACAGATCATAAACCTATGACTTATTTCTCAGAACATATTTTGCAGAGCATAAACATGTGACATATTTCTCAGAATATATTTCACAGAACATAAACCTGTGACATTTAAAGTGCACAACGGAATATTGTAGAATAACATATTTCGAGTTGTATATATTTTTGTTTTCTTTTTATTTTGATTTATAAATATTTTTAAAAAAAATACAAAACCAACAAAAAGAAAATACAAAAATAGAAAATCTTTCAAAAAGAAAATATAAAATCAGAAAATCTCAAAAATATCAAAAAGAATCTTCTCGACATGTCTCTTGGAATCGATAACATTTACGTATCTAGAAATGTCGATTAACATTGAAACGGGTGTGTAAATGAAGTTCGAGCAAGAGTTCAAACACTTTAAAACATGTCATTTCTAATTTTCTCAAATGGCTTATGTACATTTCAGTGCATAACCCGACCTTCAATGTAAGGAAAGTCTATCTTTCAAGATAACTTATCCTAACAACGAGAAGGTCAATCTTCTCGGGTCTTGAGCTATTATACAAAACATCCAAAGTTTTGAGCTCATGACAATGGCTTACAGTAATTCAGACTGTAACCCGGACTTAAATGTCACAAGGGAGTATAAGCACTTAGCGCTTACTCTTTATATAGAAGAAAAGTCTTCTATCGTGTGGTTTTTAAAATTGTTGAACACAATTTTTCAAATAGAACTATAAATGTCATAATCTTGTTTTAATACAATTTATGGTATCTTATTAATATCTAATATATTATTTATGGTATCTCCAAAATTGTGTGTTCAACACTTCATTCCTCAGATAATTTATCAAAATTGTGGTACTTAAAATGTCATTTTTATGTGAATCAATTTTGAGTGAGAGCTTTTAAAACCAAAGCCTTTAATGTATTTTAGGCACATCTCATAAATGTCAATTTTATGTATCCAAAAACATTCAGTGAAATTATAATGTGGTACATAATTGTCAAATCACAATACGTACTGTTCACCAAGGCATCTAACTCATTCTTCAACATATTTGTGATGTCGTATCATTTTTCCTCGTAATGTCAAATTTTCAATTTTGTAGTATCTCGCATTTTTTGTTAAAGAGGAGCAATCAGAAAAAGTTCACTAATTCATGCAATTTTGTGGTAACATTTTTCTCCCCATGAAACTTTTCATGTCTCAAATTTTAATCAATTGGTATTTCAAATACTAAGAGATTTAATATTTTTAATAAGGGGAGAAAATGTGATTAAAATGTGATCTAGAAGAATGTGATCTTTAAGACTCTAAGTGCACAACTTCTACCCACATATGTGAAACAATTTTGAATCTCGATGCACATGTGTAGGGGTATTTCAAAAGAATAAAACTCTCAAAGTGTTAAAACGTCTTGATTTTTATCAAACACTCTAATTGATTTTCAATGGTTTCATGGTTACGATCACTATACCCAACAACCAATTAACTCACGACGTCGATGAAGTCATAAGGTGGTTAAGGTTAGGTATAAGTTCTATGATCCAACCAGAACCGGAGGGATCTACCCATGGACATTTCATAGTTAGATTAGAAGTTCTTAGGTATGATTGGAGATGAATGAGAATAAGGGAGAAATGTAGACTAAGGCGTGAGTTATCACCGTAACTATCACAACAAGGTGATAGTGATGACGTCTTGATAAACATTGAATGGGTTGAAGAATGAAAAAAAAATTATCGATAAAGGGAAAAAGAAAGAAGCCCTCCACATAACTTAGGCAGAAATCGGGTCAATACATAATCTATCAAAATCACAAAGATGATTGTTGGTATTGAAGAAAGCCGTCATGGACCCAGTGATGCAATGCACAACCCTTCCCAGCCATTCGAGTTTCTCTCAAAAGAGACTTGTCTCATTTGTCACGAAAATACACACGTCATCTATTAACTTTCTCACTCCGAGTTAGTTGATATTGAATAGGTGGCAGTCAACTCCAACCTCCGATTACTAAAACCGAAGTACACAAATCGAGTCTAGAGCCAAGAGAGATCAAATTATAAATCTCATTAGGACACAATTCATGTATAACAATTATTGAACACCAATAAGTTCACAAGTTGTAACAAAGAGTCCTACGCATTATCCTTGTGATATTGCCAGAACATTCAGAGTGATACTCTTTAGTATTCACAGTGATGAATAGAAATCCTTCCGGTGTCATCATCAAACAGCACTGCGGTAGGTGACTTGCAAGATTCTATATGAATCAAGCTTGTGATAATTGGATATCGATTTGGTCCAGTAAATGAATTGATGACTTAATCAGAAAGATAGTAACTATCTGATTCACTCTTATCATATTGTCTGCTTTGAGACGTTCCGATAATGAGAACAAGCAAGTACGGTAAATCTAATGCACATGCGTGAGAGGATCTAACACTTTGGCTGGAAACCCTATCAAGGAGATTCTTTGAATCTACTTGATCACATGTATAGTATTTATACTATAAAATAGGGAATCGGTGGTTATTGCAACCTAAAATCGGTGAATGACAAAGACATATCGTCCATATCTCCTGTTTATTACTAACATTCAAATGTAGGTACAAACGTAGGTGTTTCAGCCTCGTTCCAGCTAAGTCGGATTCATTACCACATGCTCATACTCAAAGCTTTAAAAGTCAAACATTCAGCATTAAGATTATTGCTACTAAACAAGAATGTATTCGGTTAAAAAGCTCAAGCAAATGTCATATTCAGCAACTCTGATAGTCACGAATTTCCTTAATGTCATTAAAGATCTTCAAAGTCAAACTAGATAGAGGAGGTTGTTAGCCTAATGAAGAAGAGAAGATTGAGAGCTTTCAATACAAGTATGAGCATGTCGGTCAAGAGCACAAGTTGATTAAGAAAGTCAAATCAAGATGATTCAAGACAAGGAGATGATACAAGATTAAAGATCTCACGAACTCAAAGTTAAAAGACGAAGGCTTAAGATCAAGATCACAAAATCATGAAAGAATAAAGCCATTACAAACAAGAAAAGACGAAGACAAGACCGAAGAAGGCAAAGCACAAAGTCAAATCAAAATAACTTCAACATTGGGGGAGATAAAGTCAAATCAAGATGTCCACATATTGGAGGAAGATTGTTAGCCTCAAAATATGTCGACTTATATGGAATTACATTAGTTTATTATAGCCGTGTCGAATAAGGACTAGAAACGTTAAGCTAGTATAGTTAGGCGACACAAAGGCTATATATATCCCCTCCTTACTTCCAAGGAGGGGTGAGGATACATATTATAACATTTCACTAGGTGTGTGTGTGTGTGTTCTTCCTTTCCTAAATACACATACATCTTCCCTTTTTCTCTCTATCTTAATAATATGGCTACCTTTCATTTCTATCCTCCTCGACCTCCGGATCATGTTATGGTTATGAATCTTTAATGTTAACAATTGGCATCAAAGACCAGGAGCATTTTTATTTTTGCTTATTTGGTGGTGTTTCGTGGCTTATTTAATAAGCAAAAAGCCTATGGCTTGTTTGGTTTTTATTTGGTACAAAATCTTGAAGCCTTCTTCCTTCTAATGTTTCTAGCTTATTGTTACATGGATTTAGTGGCTCATTCAGCAACCAAATAGCTTATCAAAGCTCATTTGAAGTTTTTTTTTGGTTCGTGACTTATTTTAAAGGGGTGTTTGGTTTTCAAAAAGCTTGGTGCTTTTGATGAAAACAACCCTTGTTTGCTTATTAGTACATATTTCGGTGCTTATTAGTACATATTTCGGTGCTTATTGTGTGCTTATATCTACTTTTTAACGACCTTAAATCTGGGCTTATTTTTTAAGATTACGAAATAAGCATTCTTCTTGAAGGTTTAGAAATATGTTTTGAGAAACATGTCACAGGTTTATGCTCTGCAAAATATGTTATGAGAAATAAGTCACAGGTATATGTTATGTGAAATATGTTCTGCGAAATATGTCACAGGTTTCTGTTATGCGAAATATGTTCTGAGAAACATGTCACATGTTTATGCTCTTCGAAATATGTGCTGAGAAATAAGTCACATGTTTATGTTCTGTGAAATACATTCTGCGAAATATGTTCTGCAAAATATGTCACATGTTTATGTTCTGCGAAATAAGCATACTTCTAAGCCACATATTTACGATCTTATTTCCTACCCTGCGAAATATGTTTCAGGACTTTGTAAAATCCCGTGAAATAACATTTTTATCTTGCGGTTTTAGTGTCTGATTCATATTTTCAGATTGTAACACCAAATCAAACACAACACTTAATGCTAAAACGATCCTATATTAAAGATTCACTAAAACGTCAAAACGGCTATGGATTTGGATTTTAATGTCAAGTGATCACAAAGTTAACTTGGTATCCCTTATTTGAGATTGAAGTGGGTTTTACGAAGGCGTCTACTTATTTCATCATCGAGACTTCCTTCTACTTTCTACCCCTTTTCTTTAAACCTCCTCTATCGATTGATGACTTGCTTGAACGTATGAAGCTGATGATTAAGACTTGGATTATCTAGTTATACCTGATGTAAGGAGTTACATTGTAGTACTCATGGGTTATAGCTATCACTTTAAGGAGTTACATTGTAGTGCTTAGTGTCACACGCAGTTGCAGATGTGGATAGTCTCAAGAGGTGTACTTTTTTATACTTTGTGATTGGGTATAAGGTACTTAGAGATTTAATCTTGCGCCATTTTTTAATCAACAACGGTGCAAGCTTAAGTAACAAATTTGGGGGATTTTACTTTATTTTCAAGTTTGGTATATCGTATTTACTTCACCATGTGGTCACAACAATAGCTGACAGAATACGAGGTTGGTAAGTTAGCCAGAGAGTTTAAAGGTTGAGATGTAATCATCAATTCTCACGGGATATTTGAAGCTACAGATGGTCAACGGTACTTCAAAGTCTAAGAAAAATCTTTCAATGTTCTTCAATGTCTTTCATAACTTGTCAAGATTGCTGCTTATGACAATAACTTATCGAGTATATGGTCGTACATGTCAATGATGCTTCCGAGAGTTTGAAATCATCATAGGGAAAAACGTGTACTTTGATGTAATCAGGTCAACTTCCAGGGGGAAGTAGTGAATACTACTTTACTTAGCATGGTTTGTGAAGTATTCTGCAAACGTGAGAAGAGTTATTGCTGATTTCTCGCATGTACCCCCGAACGGATATTCACCAAGACCAAATGTCATGAAACAGTATAGGAGCAGTATTATTTGGTGTGGATGGATTATTCTTCTACAATATTCCGTTGTTTACTTTAAATGTCAAAGTTAGAAGATTGTTCAAGCTGCATCAAAGTTTCATAATCTGCTCAAGATACGGATGTTGGTATGGGGGGAAGCTGATTCAGAAACTTCGCCAAAAAGGAGTCTATGAAGAAAGATTTTTAAGACATGCTGCATGGATTGGGGGAAGTTAATCTAACTCATGCATATTACAGTGGTTCCTGAACAAGTAAAAACATTGAAGATCCAAGCTGGAGTACAAGTTTCAAGACCAAAAGACACAAAAGTCATCTTCAGCACTGGGAGCACTTTGGAAGACTTTATTTTTGTTGTATTTGTACTTACATTTGTTTATTATTAGCCGGATACGCAAGGACTAGAAATGTCAATATAGGAAAGTGAGGCGTGTCATAGGCTATATATATCCCCTCCTTACTTCCAAAGAGGGGTGAGGAAACATATTGTAACATTTCACTAGGTGTGTGTGTGTTCTTCCTTTCCTAAACACACACATACATCATCCGTTTTTCTCTCTATCTTAATAATATAGCTACCTTACATTTCTATCCTCCCCGACTTTCATATCGTGTTATGGTTATGAATCTTTAATGTTAACAGGTTGTGTTGAGAAGGTGTTAGTGTTGTATTGAATAACTAGAATCAGTAGTAATAAAGCGGGCCATAGAGAATAGTGTTTGGATATGATTTTGTTGTAGGAACTAGAAAGTTTTGATAATAAGCTACTTAGTATAAATGAGTAAAAGTGTTGAATGTTCTATTATGTTTCAACTTAAGTATAAACATGAATTATGAAGGTCTCCTAGTTTCGACACCTAAACATGCTTGTGTGTGTGTGTGTTTGTACGCCTGATGCAGTAGCATGTACTTTTATCCGGTCTTATAAAAAAATAAATGTGATGTATGTGTAATATAAACAAACAAATGCCCTACTTCTAACAAACATACGAGGCAAACACATAAAAAAATCCCTGTTCATATTAAGGCATTTGTTTGTTAGATTTAGTGCATCTGTTTGGTTAACTTGTTAATCGTGACTACCCAACATGACAGACAATCTTGTTTAGATAGTATAACCCTTGATGTATGTTGATAGGTAAGAACATCTCGCATAATTTTCTAATCGCGAATACATGTCATAATTTATTGACTACAATCTCGCATAATTTTTAGATAGATAGGTTACCAAACTATCAACTTTTGTTCGCCTAAGTTACTAAACTTTTTTTTTTGTTCATTTGGGTTACTGGACTATCAAAACCGGTTAAATTTGGTATCGAACTATCGGTGACCGGTTGCTAGTGTTAATTCCTGGTTACATTGCCAGCGTGGCATTTGACTTTTGATACAAATAAGTTACTAAACTTTGCGAATTTGTTTCTATAAGTTACTAAACTTGCCCAATTTTTCCACACAGTTTTTATACACATTTTTATTACCACATTTTTATGACACAATTTTTCATAAAACGTTTTCATACACACATATTTTATATAAAAATGGTTATACAAGGTTTTATACAAAAATTTTTTATACTCACATTTTTAGCACACGTTATTTATACCATTACATTCTTGTACACAGTTTTTACTACGGTTTTGGGAGAGATGCATTGCAGAAAGTATATATTAAAATTGGGTGTATAAAAGTATATATAAAATCGTGTGATAAAAAGTCATACGTAATAAACCTGTGTGTTTGAAAAATATAAATTGTGTGTATTAAAAATATTTAAAATTGTGTTTATAAAAATATTAATATTTTGTGGCAGAAAAAATATAAAAAAATGTAAAAAAATATATATATATAATTGTGTGTATAAAAACGTGTAAAAAATATGTGTATAAAAACGTGTATACAATGTGTGTATAAAAGCGTGTATAAAAAAGTGCGTATAAAAATGCATATAAAAACATGGATAAAAATGTGTATAAAAACATGTATTTTCTAGAGGTATTTTTAGATGAACAAAACAACAAAGTTTAGTAACTTAAGCGAACAAATTCGCAAAGTTGAGTAACATACATGTCAAATAACCTGATAAGTTTCTGAGTTGGATAATTGGGCCCACAAAAAGCTGACGTGGAGAAAGACAAAACATAATATCCCGGTTGCCAGTATACGAGGTAACCTGAATGAACACACTTTTGTTGTTCGGTAACCTTAAAGTCAAACTTCGATAGTCCAATAACCCAAATGAACAAAAAAAGTTTAGTAACTTAGGCGAATAAAAGTTGATAGCTTAGTAACCTGTCTATCTAAAAACCCTAATGTATATTGTAGGCATCCTACACAACTACGGAACTACCTAGTCTTGGATAATAAACAAATTTTTAGATCAGGGTTCCTACAAGGTAACATCAATGTTTGGGATATGAATACCACTCAGGTACATACATGATCCTTATATTTTCATTACAATTGTTTCAATTAGTTGTGCCTCAAATATATTCTTATAATGTTTTATACAAAATAGGTGGTGATAGATTTAAGATGCAAGGAAAGGTTTATAGGACAACCATGCCTTTGTTAGCTACTGCAACTGAACTTGCATCTTACCTTTTAGAGTAAAAGGCGGGACTTGTGTCGAAGTTTTTCGTAGTGGAAGCTCGTTTTTTAAATGATCGTATTGATATATAAAGTAGTGGTGTTTTGAGTTGTTTAGGGGTTTTTTGAATTTTGATATGGTGTTGAACTTAATGTGGTCTTTATGATCATTATCAGAATTTTGTACTTGAAGTTGCTCATAGTATAAAACTGAATTTTTAATTGTGTCGCTACTGCTTGAAAATGTTGCAGGTTTTTTTTGTTTGTGTCATGTTCTATTTAACCATGTGGTCTAAATTTATGTACTTTGTATTCGAAACGTAATTCTGTTGATGAATGTCATGAAAACAATATGACCATATCAGTTTTGTTGTAAACTATCTGATAGCAATATCTCAATTGTTAGATAATCAGATTATCTTTGATCCATACTCATAAACATCAGTCTTAACCTAACACTTAGAATGCACTATCGCGATTTCAAGTCATGAAACTATTTGATAGTGATATTTGAGGTACTTGTTTAGTGCATCCGTTTGTATATTTTAATGCATCCGTTTGTATATTTTAGTGCATCTGTTTGTATATCATCTGCTATTTACATATAAGATGGTTGAACCTATTATGGTCTGAATTGAGGCTTTAAAGTATAATAAACTAATGTTACGATGTACACAATTTGGAGATGCAAAAATAAGTATAATATATGTAGACTAGAAGCCTATAGAGCAATGTTCAGCCCCCAAAAAGATATCTAGTTGCCGCTTCTTCATTGCCATCGAAAAACTTTTTAGCTTGTACAACCGCCTCCCTATTAAATCCTAGCTTAAGCAGCTTCCCGAATTTGGCTTCGAATCCCAGTCCCTAAATACACCAAATACACATTTCAGTTTCATATGTCACTTAAATGATGTTCCCATTGTCTAAATCCTATATAAAAGAAATTAAATAAAACTCACTTGTGTTGGACCACCACGGGCTGTCCTTGAAGGAGGTTGACCACTGGATCGGGTAGGGGCTTAGCTCTGTGCTGTTGCGGATCCAGATGAACCCTAGATTTTTCAAAAGGTCGATTATGTTGAGTAAACGGACAAATGATAGTTTACGGGTAAAAGAGCCTATAGATTGTATTGTTTGAACTATAAATAATATTGTTTCAAGAAAATGAATACTTGCAATAGCTTACTTGAGCTCCAGAGCTAGAAGCTTCCTTCAATTGCTTTTACTCATCAAGGTAGTTACGCGGGATGACCTTTTCTGTTTGTTCATAAAAGATGGTTCATCAATGCTACATATCATATGTGGTTCAATTTTGAGTGGTAGAATCGTCTTTTTCTTAGAAGTTTAAGTTCCTTCCTTAAGATCACATCCATAAAGTTAAATTCATATATCAGTTTATAACAAAAAGGTGCATCATAATGGGTAAAAAACTATAAATTGTAATAACACAGAAGGTAGTGTCATAAATTATATTACTTGTTAGATCAGAAGGTAGTGTCAAAGGACACAATATTTCCAAAACGCTGGTAATTCTTTTCAGCTTCATTATCCGCCCAAAAATAAGCCCCACACATAATCAGCACAGAAGGTAGCATCAAACAACTTATTAGATTATGTGATGTAAAAACACAATTAAGAAGGTAGATTTAAAGGGCATTCGTTTGTATGATTTAGGGCACATGTTTGTATGATTTAAAGGTATCTGTTTGTTTGAGTTAAGGGCACCTATTTATATAACCTTTTGACTTAATATTAAAAAAGGCATAACCAAGCGCTCAAACCAAAACCTAAATTTAACATATGGTCATACTGCACATTTAATGCTTATAGCCCGAATTAACAATATCAAGTGATAACCATGATTTTATAACTTCTGTGAGACACCATAAAATTATTTGAAGACTCTACATTACCGTTAAATTTCATTGATAATAAGCTTTTTTTTTTTGGTAAAGGGTTTCCCCGGTAAATATATTTCCAAAAAGTCGTTTAAGTACAAAAGGTGTACATGAATTCCTACACCCCAGCCCGTTACATGGGCAACAACATGAGATTGACAAACCAATCTCATGAAACAAGCTTAAAAAAGCTACTAACCAAAACACCAAATAAGAATGGCACAATCCACCCTTATTACTACCAAAGAAAGAAGTAAAAACAACTTTCTAACGTAACGCCATTGAGATGGCAACATAAGCTCCTGAAAAAACTACCCGACAATAGCTAAATATAAATTGTGTTAATTCTTAACCCAAAGCATTGTCCCTTCAGTTTAGTTCAGCAACATCTTCTACAAAGCCTACATGGCTTACTTCCACTTGATTCGAACCAATAGACATCATGTAATTAAATGACCCCTAAACAGTATACGAACCAACCCCACAGCTCGACCAATCCGACATCATCAACTACGCCAAGATCACTTGCAGCTGCAATTACTTTCATGATCAGCGCACATCATAAAATATAGAGTAAACTACATTTTTGGTCCTTGTGGTTTTGTGCGTTTTCACTTTTGGTCCAAAATTCAAAAAAGGTTTGGTTTTTGTCCAAAAACATAGTTTCGTTCCACTTTTAGTCCAATTCCGTAAATTTGGACTAAAATTTTTAGACTAAAAGTGGAATGAAACTATATCTTTTGGACCAAAAGTGTAACGAAACTATGTCTTTTGGACTAAAACTTTTAGACCAAAACCAAACCTTTTTTGACTTTTGGACCAAAAGTGAAAAACGCATCAAACCAAAAGGACCAAAAATGTACTTAACTCTAAAATATATGCATGAACCCGTCATCACCACCTCCAATGACCACGAACCACAGGACCATCAGCCCATTCTTACCCATTATACCCTCAATATTTCAACCATTGCAAACACTATAAAGCTGTAAGAAACACATTACCCCAGTCTCCTAGACCACAACCTAACATCAGCCTATTAGCATCATCTAAACACCCTTATTGCAGATCCAAAAAAGCTCCAAAAATAGCAGCACATTAGCGGCTTTTTTACAGCTATTTAATAGCTTTTTAACTGCTATACAACAGCTAATCAAGTATCAACTTAAAAGGAAATTCAGGAACAATTAAGGTGATCATTTTCAGCTGATACTACGTATACATGGGTGTTGTAAACAGTCCATGACTAACAACCAAACACCAACAATAATGCTCCCTTTCTCTGATGATAAATCAGCAGCATACCGCCACCATTCACACCATTTATGGAGCATTGCAACATCTATAAGCAGCCATTCTGCAGTTTCGCAACCCCATTCATAATCACTCATTAGTAATAAAAGAATGGGCATTTATGCCCTCACCAACAGCGAGTGAAACTCCCACGTCAAGAGTACAAGTAGCATATTGTTGTACAGGTGCAACAAGAGTTGTAGAACCCCAAATACTACCTATGTTAATGATATCAGCCGAATTGAACCCTCTATAGCCGAAGACTTCAGGGCTGAACCTATTCATTTGTTACAAACCCTTGCAGCAAGACCATTGTAAAATACAACACTCCTTAGCCCAGATTTGCATACATTAACAGCAGAATTCGTGCCCCCTTCACCAACATTAACCTTGTCTAAATAGCACCTGAAATAGCAGCTATTGCTGCTAAGATCATCCTCCCTAAAGGACACACGACCTCAGCATCAACTTCATCCATGGCATTACCCATTTAATTTATAATACCAGCAAATCCTACTCCCCCGTGTCAAACATAACACTTCACACAACCTTCCAATGAGAGGTATCTTTTCCAACAATCTTCCCATCAAAGTTATTAAACTTCGCGGCCTGACCACTAAGTAATGAAACTCGACGCCTTTTCTACAGATCCATTCCTCTGCTCTTTACCCTTATTCTTAGTTACAGAACCCGTCTTCAACTCATTCAAACCCATAACCCAACAGCGAGCATACAACACCACGAACCGGCAACCATTTTGCCTTATCCAATAATGATATGAACCCAATAAGCACCGAAACAGAAAATAGAGACCAAAAATAGAAGAATCTTAGTACAATAACACCACCAAATCTGGCAGAATTAACCATCAAATTAATCCAAACCCACCCAAGATTTGATATTGTAAAAGATTAAATCAAAAAAAAGATTAAGTCTAGGGATTTCAGCCGCTAAACACAAACCTTAGTCAACTAAATCTAAACAAAAACAAATCATTTGTTAGGAATAAATCTTCTTTATACTTAATACTGCCAACAGTACTAAAGGAGTTAGTACTGTCAGCATAAAGTTTGTACTGCCAAGCAAACTTAATACTGCCAAGTGAAGAAGTTTGTACTGCTAAATGTTCAAAGCTGATGATATGAAGATAAGAATGCATGGAGAGCTTTTCGGGATATTTAGTTTTGAATTGTAACTGTTCCTATTAGATAGGCAGATATATGTGTAAAGGGTTCCTTGTATTTCTATAAAAGGAGATCCTTAGAGTAGTAGAAATTCAGAACTTTAAGATATACACTTTGATGAGGAAGAAATTGTAGTGCTTCAAGGTTTTGTAAACCCCATTACTTAGAGAAGTACAGTATGATATAATATTGGAGCAGTGGATTATATTGTTTATTGTTTTGTGAGTGATAGTTATGTTTTCATTTATACACTTCTAGGTATAAAGTGTCGTTTCCGTATACACTTTTGATATATTCACAAAAGTCTCAATCTTTGTATATTTGGATCTCTAAGGTAACAAATCCTTTATTTCTAAAGAACCGATCAAGGCGCGGGGGATCAACAAGGTGGTCTCAGAGGCCTGTGCTTTTGGAGATACTCTTTGATTTTTAGGGAAAATGGACGTTAGAAAATTCTCAAAACAATTCGTTGGTCTAAAAGCTTCCCATACTCAAATAGGAGAGTATGAGATGTAGGGAAATAAGAATCAAGTAGTACTTTTCAGATCCCAAAGATATGTTTTATGGGATGGTGATAGAAGGTGTTGGTGATAGATATGGGAATTCATGGGTACTTATTCCTATTACTAGCACCAGAATCAGGTCCATCAAATGCATTTAAGATGACTTGTGCCTTCAACCTGAAGAAAAAGATCTGCAAGAAGACATTGATTTCAAAGCAAGAAGTTTTTTCCTTCTGGCTCTTCCAAATGAAATCAGCTTACCTTTTTAAACAGTATGCTGTATGCTCAATCTAGTTTATTGCTATTAAAGTGTTTTGGAGGAAATGATGCTACAAAGAAAACACAAAAGGCATTATTGAAGCAGCAGTATGAAAACTTCAATGCTACAAGCTCAGAATCTTTGGACTCTATCTTTAACAGGCTTCAAAAGCTTGTTAGTAGATTGGCAATTCTTGGTGTTGATACTTCTCCAGAAGATTTAAATGTTAAGTTTTTGAGAAGCTTACCTTCAGAATGGGATACTCATGTAGTTGTTTGGATGAACAAACCCGATTTTGAAACCATGGGTTTGGATGATTTGTACAACAATTTTAAAATTGTTGAGCAAAAGGTAAAGAGAACTGTTGCTGCTAATAATGATGACAAAAACTTGGCATTCCTAACCACTACCAGTACTAGCAGTACTAACTCTATTAATACTGGTAACACTGGAGTTAGTACTGGCAACTCCAAAGTTAATACTGCTAGTGCTGAAACTAGTACTGCTAGTTTTAGTGATGCCACAGCTTATGCCTTTTCTCAACCACAAGGATCTCAACTTGTTCATGAAGATCTCGAGCAAATTCATGATGATGATTTAGAAGAGATGGATCTAAAGTGGAATATGGCTTTGTTGAGCATGAGGGCAAGGAAGTTCTATCAGAGAACTGGAAGGAAGATAATCATCGATGGAAATAGTACTGCTGGATATGACAAATCCAAGGTAGAATGTTTCAACTGTCACAAAATGGGACATTTTGCTAGAGAATGTAGAGTTCCAAGAAGCAAAGACAATAGAAGTTGGAATCAAGGGAACTCCTCAAAGACTGTAAGGATTGAAGATGCCTCTGAAAAGGCAATGTGTGCTATAGATGGTGGTGGTTTTGATTGGAGTGATATGGCAGAGGATGAAATTCAAGCAAACATGGCTCTCATGGCTTTTTCTGATTCTGAGGTATCTTGCTCTAAATCTTGTGTGCTAAAATATGAAGCTCTTAAAAAACAATATGATGATTTACTAGTTAAATTAGATGATACAGCTTTTAAAGCATCTACATATAAAAGAGGGCTGTCAATTTTAGAAGCACAAGTAGTTAAATATAAAGAATCTGAAGTTTTGTTTTCTGAAGAGATTGCTTTATTGAAAAGAAGTGTAGGACATAAGGATTATCTTATGGGATTAGTTAAGACTGAACTTGAAAAAGTTAAGGAAGAAAAAGAGGGAGTTGAATTTAAGTTAGCAAAGTTTGAAAAATCATCTAAAGACTTAGATGATTTGTTAGCAAGTCAGGTAACTGACAAAAGCAAAAAGGGTTTTGGTTACAATGCTGTCCCCTCACCTCATCCCTTAATTCTCAACAGACCAACACCTTTAGATTTGTCTTATTCAGGTCTTGAGGAATTTCAACAACCTGAGATAAATTGGTATGGTCCTAGGGATTCAAGTTCAAAGCCAACCACTGTTTGTAATAGAGAGTCAAATAATTCTAAGGAGAATATTGATGACTCTTTAACACAACAACCCAAGTCTGTTACTGAAACTAGCTCTGCTGTGCCTACACTTAAGGTAGACACAAAATGGAAAGAAAAGTTTTTCAATCATGCTAATAATGTTAGGTTAGAAGAACCTAAAAAGGCTAGAGAGAATACTGATGCCCCAATAATTGAAGATTGGGTGTCAGATGATGAGGAAGAAGTTGAGTCTACCCCAAAAGTAGAAAAGAAAATACCTACTGCTACTAAGGAAGAGTCTGTTAACACTGTCAAACCAAGTAGAAGAACAGTTAGGTATGCTGAGATGTATAGGTCACAGAGACCTAGGGGGAACCAAAGAAGTTGGAATGGTCAGAAAACTGATCAATTAGGATGTAACTTTGTTTTTAATAACAAAGCATGCTTTATTTGTGGTGATTTTGATCACATTCAATATTATTGTCCTAATGCTTATAAACATATGGTTCCTAGAGCAGTCTTAATGAAGACTGGCCTGAAAACTGTCAAAAATGCAAAACCTCTTAGTACTGTTAGGTCTGTTAACACTGCCAGACCTGTTAGTACTGCTAGGTGTGTTAATACTGTTAGGCCTCATAATACTGCTCACCCAAAACCAACAGTTTCTTGTGCTAGGCCAAAGACTCATTTTCAAAATCAAGCACAAAGGCCCTTTTTCAAGAATACAGCATTAACAAACAGGTCTAATAATCAAAATATTAATACTGGTAGACAAACAGTTAATACTGTTAGGCCAAATGTTAATACTGTTAGGGCAAGGGGATTTAATGCTGTTAAGCCCTCAGCATGTTGGGTTTGGAGACCTATCAAACCCAATGGTGCATCATTAGTCTTTAATAAATTTAATTACATTGATGCACGAGGCAGATCCAAGTCAGTAATGGCTTGGGTCCCCAAAGGTAACTAACTTTATAAGTTTGTGTGTGCACCGCCCCCCCCCACCACCCCCCCCAGAGTTTCATTCCCCCAATTAAATGAAAAAGGATTTGTGGATAGTGGATGCTCAAGGCACATGTCTGAAACATAGCTCACCTTTTAATTACAAAGAATTTGATGGAAGGTTATTTACTTTACGGTGGAGGTGCAAATGGAGGAAGAATCACTGGTAAAGGTACTATAAAAACAAATAACCTTGATTTTGAAGATGTATACTTTGTTAAAGAGTTGAAGTTTAACCTTTTTAGTGTCTCACAAATGTGTGACAAAAAGAACTATGTTCTTTTTACTGATTCTGAATGTCTTGTTCTGTCTCCAAATTTTAAGTTGCCTGGATGAAAGTCCATAGTACTTCTAAATTCTAGACAAAACAACATGTACAGTTTTGATATGAAAAACATAGTTCCCAAAGATGGTTTAACTTGTCTAGTTGCAAAGGCTACATCTGAGGAATCAATGTTATGGCATAGAAGGCTTGGTCATGTCAATTTCAAAAATATCAATAAACTTGTCAAAGAAAATCTTGTGAGAGATTTACCTTTAAAAAGATTTGAGAATGACCAAACCTGTGTTGCCTGTCTTAAAGGCAAGCAACATAGAGCCTCTTGTAAGACCAAGGCCTTTAGTCCTTCTACTAAGCCATTATGAAACAAGCAATGTATTTCGTTCCAAAATAAGTAATTGAGTATGTAGACTAGTTTGTAAAACGAATTGCAAATGCACATGTAGTAAATTCAAACTAATTATGTAAATGGATTTGGTAACAAGCATGGTCTCACCCCAAAAGTTATAAAGTATATGTAAAACAAGTAAAACGTAGGGCTATAAACTCACCTTGAGTGAGTGAATTGATAATGCAAATCACTAACAGAAAATGAGTCACGAATACTCCCGAATGCAACCTAATTAATTATAGGTCGTATGAGTACTAAGTACTTTGAATAACTAAGACCATATATAATTCTATACAGCTACATCACTCTCATTGAGGCTGCTAGAACAATGTTAGCAGATTCTAAGTTACCTACAACATTTTGGGCAGAAGCAGTTTCTACTGCTTGCTATGTACAAAATAGGGTATTAGTTGTCAAGCCTCATAATAAGACTCCTTATGAACTCTTTAGGGGTATTAAACCAGCTATAGGATTTATGAAGCCATTTGGATGTCATGTTACAATTCTTAATACCTTAGATAAGTTGGGCAAGTTTGATGGCAAAAGTGATGAAGGTTTCTTTGTTGGGTATTCTTTAAGTAGCAAAGCTTTTAGGGTATACAACATTAGAACCAGGAAGGTACAGGAAAACTTGCATGTTGGGTTTCTAGAGAATAAACCTATGTTGGAAGGGAATGGTCCAAAGTGGCTGTTTGATCTTGATTCTCTAACCCAATCCATGAATTATGTGCCAGTGGTTGCAGGGTCTAGTTCTAATGTTTCTGCAGGTACACAAGAAGTTTCTGAGTCAAGCACACCATATCAACAAGATCAAGATTGTATTATCATGCCAATTTGGAAGGATGCTTCATACTTTGAAGATACTTCACTCAAATCTGTTGCTGATGCACAAATACAAGATCAAGATGTGGCTCATGATGATTGCAGTTTTCAGGATGATGGTTTTGATGAAAACCAAGTTAATACTGCCAGTCCACAGGTTAATACTGGTAGTGGAGAAATTAGTACTGCTACTCCTGAAGTTAATACTGCTACTTCTGAAGGATTGATGGGACCAATTCCTACAACTGAAGACACACAAGAGGAGGATCAAGGCATTGATTTGGGGAATCTTTCACCATCTTATGCAGTTTCTTCCACTCCTCATACAAGAATTCACAAGGATCATCCAATTGATCATGTGATTGGAGATGTGCAGTCTTCTGTTCAAACAAGAAGGATGACAACTTCTTATTCTGAGCTAGGATTTCTTAGTGCCATTTATGAAGGAAAGACTCACCAGGACTTACATACATGCCTTTTTGCCTGTTTCTTATCTCAAGAAGAACCAAAGAGAGTGTCTAAAGCTCTTAGTGATCCTGCTTGGGTAGAGGCAATGCAAGAAGAACTCCTACAGTTCAAGTTACAAAATGTATGGGTTCTTGTAGATTTGCCTAAGGGACATAGGGCTATTGGTACAAAGTGGGTCTATAGAAACAAGAAAGATGAGAGGGGAATTGTTGTCAGGAACAAAGCTAGGCTTGTTGCTCAAGGCCATACTCAAGAAGAAGGTATTGACTATGATGAAGTGTTTGCTCCAGTGGCTAGAATAGAAGCTATAAGAATATTTCTGGCTTATGCTTCTTTCATGGGTTTCACTGTCTACCAAATGGATGTCAAAAGTGCTTTCCTATATTTAAATTGAAGAGGAGGTGTATGTATGTCAACCTTCCACGGTTTTGAAGATCCTGACATCCTGTTAAAGTTTATACAGTGGTGAAAGCACTATATGGACTTCATACAAGCACCCAGTGCTTGGTAGGACACCTTGGCCACTTATATTTGAGCAATGGATTTCAAAGAGCAAAATTGATAAACTTTGTCATTAAAAAGACAAAAGGGGCACATACCTGCTTGTTTAAATCTATTGTAGATGATTATCATTTTTGGATCATCCAAGAGAGAGCTTCTGTGATGTGTTTGAGAAATTACTTATGAAGGGTATAAGATTTCAGATGGGTCTATAGGAGAACTCAACTTCTTTTTGGGGTTGCAGGTCCAACCAGAAGAAGGAAAAGGCATATTTATTAGTCAAGTAAATATGTCCATGAAATTATTTAAAGAAGTTCAACTACACAGAAGTGATGTTGCTCTCTCCCACTGATTTGGAAGGCCTTTGGTTAAAGATGCAGCTGCTGTGATGTGATGAACATCTCTATAGATCTATGATTGGATCTTTGATGTATCTTACGCATCTAGACCAGATATCATGTTTGCAGTATGTGCATGTGCAAGGTTTCAAGTTCTCCCCAAAAACTTCCTCCATCTTTTAGCGTCAAGAGGACTTTAGATACCTTAAGGCATTCATCTCTCGGTCTTTGTTTCTAAGGATTCTCCAATTGGAGATAGTTGATTATACTGATAGTGACTATGCTGGAGCTACACTTGATAGGAAGTCATCCACTGGAGTTGTCATTTTTGGGAAAGTAGGTTGATTCTTGGCAATGCATGAAACAACTGTGGTTTGCCACTTCTACCAACTAGAAGCTGTATATGTGGACTGTGCAAGTTGTGTGGACAAGTTCTCTGGATACAAAACCAAATTGCTGATTATGGTGTACAATGTTATGGAAACACTGTTATTACATTGACAATACCAGTACTATTATGTATTATAGAAAATCATGTTCAACTATCTTAAAACAAATATTATAGAGGATTATGCATCACTTTATAAGAGATTGTAATACTAAACAAGTTGAATTCAAAATGGCTAAATTGATACTCAATTAATGTAGCTTGATCTTCTAATATAGGTTTTGATGTGGTAGATTTCAGTACTTGGTTTTCAAGTATTGAATGCTCAAGCCTAAGTCTATCTATCTTGTAGTTTGCTAAGTTTGTTAAAAGTTTAGTACAGTAAAATATTTGTCAATTAATGCGCTCTAATCAAATTATACTGCTAATTATAGTTAAACACTGTTTTTTTTATAACTGTTGCTTATAGTTGGATACTGCTAGTTATGTTTGTGTTTCTTTGTTAATTCCTGGAATAACACTTAATAATGTTACAGAACAGAAAATGTTTGGAATATGTTTTTTCTCGGTGTTAAGCTAACTTTTTCAGATAAACAATGATGGTGTCTATAGTCACTCAATAGTGTATCATTTGAGGGGAGGACCATGAAGGTTGTCTTAAAGTGTTCGGTTGTCACACCACACCTCAAATGGTCATCAATTTCACCATGTCTACATAACATCAAGAATTGACTAGTCAGGAGCAATACGGATCCTGGTATATAAAGACTTGTCAAATCCGTTGATAGTTGATAGTTTAATCAAAACTATATGCGTCTTCAGGCACCATGTTATTACAATTAAAGCTTGCTAGTCCAGAGCAAGGTCGACTGGTTAAAGACTTCTCAATCAGTTTATAGTGGTGTTTACTAAAAACTTTATGGTTATCATTGCACCATATTTTATCTAATGAAGCAATGGTCTAGTCAAAGCAAACGGCTATGAGTAAGACTCCTCAAATTCTGTTATGAATGGTAGTTTTGCAAAAACTATACTTGTGTGATCTTGGTGTGTTAAAAACAAAAAGAGAGAATTGGTGAGCTCAAACACAGAATGAGCTGTGTGAAAAATAGAAAGAGTGCAAAGTGAGCCAAAAGAATTGAGAGATGAATTGTGAGCCTAAAAACAGAAAAGAGAGATTGTGTGAAGTGTGTCTTTTAGTCCTTCAAATCTTTGGACTTTGTACTGCTGTTGGGTGGAAAAGTTAATACTGCTAGGCAAATTTTAATACTGCTAGGCCAATGTAAGTACTGCTGGATGACCGTTAGTACTGTTTGGGTCTAACAAAATTTTCCATTCATTGATAGAGCTGTTGAGATATTTCCGCCTAATAACATAGGGTATAGGCCTTTGACAAATTGGCTTTCGTGAACCTCCTTTAAATAGTAAGGTCTTTCAGATTTATTTTAAACTCTTTTATTGGTCAAAATCATATCCCTCTGTTTTCTCTATCACAATTGCAATTAATTTCTCCAGAAATAATTCTTCCTTAAAACGATCTAATTCCACTTGTTTCCTCACCAATTACATCATGGCATTAGATTTTGTGACAAAACACATTTGGTGGCGTATTGGAATAATCTAAGGAAGTGCAGGGTTTATCAGATCATTGACTTCATTATGCCCCTCCCCCAAGGTCATATTTGCTATGCACTTACTAAAATAGCCCGAGTGTGCGTATCTTTTGTTAAACAATTTTGGTGGACTGCTGAAGATTGTGACTGATGAAGTATGGGCAATGTCAAAGATTCATGTACGGTTGATGGTCATTCGCTTTCCTTAACTGAAGGTTTATAGGCGACAAATAACTCAAGTTGGTGATCAAGACGGACTTTTCTCTCTTCATCTTCAGAGATTTTTGCTCAAACTGGCACTTATGGCTATGTACTGACTCAGATAAGTTGACCTTCAGAAAGGTTGCTTTTTCACCTCAATGAGGTATTTCTATTATTAATATCTATAATTCAATGTTTAAGCCCCAAGAAGACTGCTTGGAGCAGTTTAGTAGCAATATTGCTGCGGCTATCATTTGTTTAGCTACTATTATGAGGTTTAATTTTATCTAGTGGATTTTGACCATTGGTGTCTAACATATCTAGTCCCCTATGTTTTTGATGTACCTAAGGTTTATTCACTTTGCCAGACTCGACCACCCTTAAACCACCAATCTTTCACCTCGTTCTCTTCCTTGTTGTTTTTCTAGGAATAGACTTCTTACTCTTGGCTGCTGTTCATTGACAGTTCTTTCCTTTTCATCTGTTGTACCAGCCTCTTCTTTCAGGGGACTTTTGCTTTTTACTTCCTTTGTCTGCATCCATAGGCACAAACTTTTGATTAAAATCCCAAAGCTTTTCAAAAATAGGCCTTATTTCATTGTAAGACATCCCCTTAAAATCATTGATCTTAAAATTTCCTTGATTCTTCAAATATTTGATCATGTTCCTTCTAGCTTGGGCAATTGACTTAGGCTTCATCTTAAGAGAATGATATCTAAGGACAGAAGGATCATTCCAATCAATCTCTTTAGTAGTCTTAGCTTCATCCATAGCTTTTTTCTTTTCCTCTTCTTCCCATTGTCTTGCAATCTCTGCATCTCTAGCAATTTGAGCTCTTTGCTCCTCATTCATTTGCTCTTCAAGCCTGAGTGCTTCAGCATAACTTAATCTTTCTTGCTCAAGCTCCTTCTTGGATTTCTTCTTGGGCTCTTCATCTGTCATTATACCTTTACCCTTATCTTTTCTTTTCTCTGCACTTCTCCTTGAGTAAGTAGCAGTTCCTCCAGCAGTACTAATGTGTACTTCAGCAGTACTAACTGGTGGAACTTCTTCACTAGCAGTATCTTTCTTCTTGCCAGCAGTACTAATCTCATCACTAGCTTTCCCACTGCCCTCTTGCTCATGGATGACTTCAGTTGGAGTTACTTCTTGTATGAAAAGTTCAGTTTCAGTGCTTGCTTTTTCATGAACTCCTTCATCATCTTGAACCCCTTCATTAGAAAACTTCCTCCCCTGTTTGGAAGAATCATCTTCACCAACTTCAGTATCTGAAAGAACAAACCTAGAATGTCTCCTTGCTTTCCCAACCTTTATCTGAGCCTCTAGTTTCTTGACCCTTAGAATAAGCTTAGTATAAGCAGAACTGTAGGTTTTCTTTGTCTTTGTCAAATCAGCCTCTAGAACTCCAATCCTGTCAGAAAGTGTGTTAATCAAATTCATCAATTCTTGTAGTTTCAAACTACCCTCATCACTTCCATGTGAGTGAACAGCATGGAGAGGTGAGTCATGGGGTGTAGGAGGATGGTATTCTGAGCCAGGTTGTGTTGGTGATAGATGTGTAGGTGAGGGTTGAATAGGAGATGGTTGAGGGGATGGTTGAGTAGGTGATGGTTGAGTTGGGGTAGGTTCAGGGGAAGATATGCTGTTGGAAGGTGAAGCTGAGGGTGTAGGAACAGCTAACATATTTGGAAATAAGGCAACCTCCTGTCCTGAAAAACCCTTTGTGATCCTCTTCATATTGCTAAAAACCTTCATGGTTAGAGAGGGAACAGAATAAACTCTTGTGTGTTGTTGAAGCTTGTGTCTCTGCATGTCTAGGCATAGTTGGATAAACCTAGGGTACATCAAAAACTTATGGGGACTAGATATGTTAGACACCATGTGGTCAAAGATCATCCTAGAAAAATTAAACTTTCTATTTGTGGCTAAACAAATGACAGCAGCTGCAATATTACTACTAAACTGCTCCCAAGCAGTCTTCTTTGGGCTTAAACAGTGAAGAATATTATGAATAAGAAACCTCCATTGAGGTGAAAATGCACCTTTTTGAAAGGTTAACTTATCTGAGTCAGTAGCATAGCCCATAAGCGCCAATTGAGCAAAGATCTCTGTAGTTGGAAGAGAGGTAATGCCATCTTGATCATCCAACTTGAGATGTCGCCGTAGAGAACCTTCAGTGATTGAAAGTGAGTGTCCATCAATAGTAGCATGAATCTTGACGTCGCCATTATCATCAGTCAAAGTCTCAGCAGACCTCCAAAATTGTTTTATAAAGGAGACACACACCTCTGGTTTCTTAGTAAGTGCATAGCAAATATGACTTCGATTGATGAAATCGATGATCTGATGAAACCCCGCACTGCCCGTAGATTTTTCCAGAAACGCTACCATGTTGTGTTTATCACAAAAATCCAAACTTGCCATGATGAAAATTGTGATTAATAAAGTGGGATAGGATCGTGTATGTAAGTATGAAGGCTGGAGAAAGTTAATTGCAATGTAATAGAGAAAACAGAGAGATATTTGTTGACCAATATTAAGTAATTTGAAGTGATCGTGAATAAATCATATGAATATATAGTAGATGCACGAAAGTCCAATTGGTCAAACCCCTATTCCATAGGTATTTGGCGGAAATATCTCAACGGCTCTATTAATAAATGAAAAGTCTGTTAGGCCCAAACAGTACTAACGGTCATCCAGCAGTATTAACTTAGGCCTAGCAGTACTAAAATATGCCTAGCAGTATTAACTTCTCCACCCATAAGCAGTACAAACTCTAAGACTTAAAAGAATAACTTCACACAATCTCTCTTTCTGTTTTTAGGCTCACAATTTATCTCTCAATTCTTTTGGCTCACTTTGCACTCTGTCTATTTTTCACACAGCTCTCTTTCTGTTTTTGAGCTCACCAATTCTCTCTTTTGTTTTAGCTCACAAATTCACACAAAGTGTAGTTTTTGGCAAACTACCAGCCATAAACGGATTTGATGAGTCTTTACCAATAGCCGTTTGCTTTGGACTAGCCATTGCTTCATTAGAAAAACATGGTGCAATGATAACCATATAGTTTTTAGTAAACTACCAACTATGAACGGATTTGAGAAGTCTTTACCAGTAGCCGTTTGCTCTGGACTAGCCAATGCTTCATACTACAAAAATGTGCAGTGAGGAAATTTTAGTTTTTTTTAGTAAACTATCAACTATCAACGGATTTGAGAAGTCTTTACCAGTAGCCGTTTGCTCTGGACTAGTCAATTCTTGATGTCTATTAGACATGGTGAATTGTGGACCTTTTGTGAGTGGTTGGAACAACCAACACTTTAAGAACAACCAGCATGTTTCCTCCCCTCAAATGTACAGTTTTTTTTTAAAAAATGGACGAACAATTTACAGCTTCATTGTTTATCCTAAAAAAGTTAGCTAAAACAAGAAAAACGAAAAAAAGCCAAACATTTTCTGTTTTATAACAGTATTAAGTGTTATGCACAGGATTAACAAAGATACATAGAGATAACTAGCAGTACTAACTATAAGTAACAGTTTTAACAAACAGTTTTAAATATAACTAGCAGTACTAATTAGACCTAGCAGTATTAATTGACAAATAGCTAACAGTACTAATATTTAACAAACTTTACAAAACAAACAAGAGATTTGGGCCTTAGGGATTGAGCATTCCAATACTTGAAACCAAGTACTGAAATCTACCAGCATCAAAACCTTTTGTAAGAAGATCAGCTACATTAAGTTGAGTATCAATTTTAGCCATTTGAATCAACTTTTTAGTATTACAATCTCTTATAAAGTGATGCCTAATCTCTATATGTTTTGTTTTAGAGTGTTGAACAGGATTTTCTATGATACAAATAGTACTGGTATTATCAATGTAAATAACAGTGTTCATAAAATTGTACCCATAATCAAGCAATTGGTTTTGGATCCAGAGAACTTGTCCACAGCAACTTGCAGCAGCCACATATTCAGCTTCAGTTGTAGAAGTGGCAACCACAGTTTGTTTCTTGCATTGCCAAGAAATTAACCTATTTCCCAAAAATTGACAACCTCCAGTGGTTGACTTCCTATCAAGTGTAGCTCCAGCATAGTCACTATCAGTATAAGCAACTAACTCCAATGGAGAATCCTTAGAATACCAAAGACCTAGAGATGGTTTGCCTTTGAGGTATCTAAAAATTCTTTTGACTGCTAAGAGATGGGAAGTTTTTGGGGAAACCTGAAACCTTGCACATGCACAAACTGCAAACATGATATCTGGTCTAGATGCTGTAAGATACATCAAAGATCCAATCATAGATCTATAAAGATGTTCATCAACATCATCAGCATCTGCATCTTTAACCAAGGGCCTTTCCAAATCAGTGGGAGTGGAGGCAGACTTCACATCTGTGTAGTTGAACTTCTTCAGGATTTCATGGACATATTTATCTTGACTAATAAATATGCCTTTCTTTCTTTGTTGAACCTGCAATCCCAAAAAGAATGTGAGTTCTCCCATAGAACTCATCTGAAACTTATCCTTCATAAGCTTCTCAAATTCTTCACACAGTTCCTTCTTGGTAGATCCAAAAATGATGTCATCTACATAGATCTGAACAAGCAAAATATGCCCCTTTTGACTTTTGATGAATAAAGTTTGATCAATCTTGCCTCTTTGAAATCCATTGCTCAAAAGATAAGTGGCCAATGTGTCATACCAAGCTTCTAGGTGCGTTGATGTAAGTCCATATATGTGCTTTCACCACTTTAATAAACTTTCTTATGATGGTCAGGATCATCAAAACCTGGAGGTTGACATACATACACCTCCTTTTCAAATTTGACCATTAGGAAGGCACTTTTGAACATCCATTTGGTAGACTGAAAACCCATATAAAAAGCATCACCAGAAATATTCTTATAGCCTCTATTCCTAGCTACTGAGCAAATACCTTCAAGCATAATCAATCCTTCTTCTTGTGTATGTCCTTGGGCAACAAGTCTTGCTTTGTTCCTGACAACATTCCCCCCATCTTCTTGTTCTGTAGACCCACTTTGTACCAATAGCCCTATGACCCTTAGGCAAATCTACAAGAACCCATACATTTTGTAGCTTGAACTGTAGGAGTTCCTCTTGCATTGCTTCTACCCAAGCAGGATCACTAAGAGCTTTAGAAACTCTCTTTGGTTCTTCTTGAGATAAGAAACAGGCAAAAGGCATGTATGTAAGTCCTGGTGAGTCTTTCCTTTATAAATTAGCACTAAGAAATCTAGTTCAGAATAAGAAGTGTCATCCTTCTTGTTTAGAACAGAAGACTGCACATTACCAATCACATGATCAATTGGATGATCCTTGTGAATTCTTGTATGAGGAGTAGAAGAAACTTCATAAGATGGTGAAAGATTCCCCAATTCAATTTCTTGATCCTCCACTTGTGTGTCTTCAGTTGTAGGAATTGGTCCCATCAAGCCTTCAGAAGTAGCAGTATTAACTTCAGGAGCAGCAGTACTAATTACTCTACTACCAGTATTAACTTGTGGACTGGCAGTATTAACTTGGTGATCATCAATACCATCATCCTGAAAACTGCAATCATATGAGCCCCCCATCTTGATCTGAGATTGTGCATCATCAACAATCTAATGAAGCAACTCCAAAGTAAAAGCATCCTTAAACTTGGCAAGAAAATACAATCTGATCTTGTTGAGAGTGATATTTGGAGCCTCAAAACCTCCTTGTAACCTGCAAAAACATTAGACAAAAGTCCGCTGCAACCACTGGCACATAATTCATAGATTGGGTTAGAGAATCAAGATCAAACAGCCACTTGGGACCATTTCCTTCTAACATAGGTTATTCTCTAGAAACCCAACATGCAAGTTTTCCTGTACTTTCCTGGTTCTAATGTTGTATACCCTAAAAGCTTTACTACTTAAAGAATATCCAACAAAGAAACCTTCATCACTTTGGCCATCAAACTTGCCCAACTTATCTAAGGTATTAAGAATTGTAACATGACAACCAAATGGCTTCATAAATCCTATAGCTGGTTTAATACCCCTAAAGAGTTCATAAGGAGTCTTATTATGAGGCTTGACAACTAAGACCCTATTTTGTACATAGCAAGCAGTAGAAACTGCTTCTGCCCAAAATGTTGTAGGTAACTTAGAATCTGCTAACATTGTTCTAGCAAAAAAAGCCCCCCCTCAATAAGAGTCTATTCTTTCCTTTCACTACACCATTTTGTTAGGTGTCCCTTGTACACTGTATGCTCTTTTTTATACCTTGTGTTCCTCTACAGAACTCAGCCATTACATGGTTTTTAAAAATCATTTAGTCACCATTATCACTTCTGATTATCTTAACTTTCTTATCCACTAGGTTTTCTATCTCTTTGATAAAGTTTTTAAGAATCTCACTAGTTTCATCCTTAGTTCTTAAAAAAAACCCATGAAAATCGACTATAATCATCAGTAACTACCAAGCAATACTTTTTATGCATAAGACTGCTAACAAAAGTTAGACCAAACAGATCCATATGCAGCATAAACAATGGCTTAGTAATGGGACTAAAGGCCTTGGACTTACAAGAGGCTCTATGTTGCTTGCCTTTAAGACAGGCAACACAAGTTTGATCATTTTCAATCTTTGTTTAAGGTAAATCCTCACAAGATTTTCTTTGGACAAGTTTATTAATATTTTTAAATTGACATGACCAACCTCCTAGCCATAACAATTGATTCCTCAGATGAAGCCTTTGCAATTAGACTAGTTAAACCATCTTTTAGGAACTATGTTTTTCGATATCAAAACTGAACATGTTTTCTGTCTAGGAATTTTAAAGAAGTACTGACTTTCATCAGGCAACTTAACATTTTGGGAGACAAACAAGACAATCAGAATCAGTGTTCTTTTTGTCACACCATTTGTGAGACACCTAATTACTCTACTACCAGTATTAACTTGTGGACTGGCAGTATTAACTTGGTGATCATCAATACCATCATCCTGAAAACCACAATCATCATAAGTACCATCTTGATCTTGTAATTGTGCATCATCAACAGATTTGAGTGAGTCATCTTCAAAGTATGAAGCATAAAGTAACATAACCTCCATCAAATTCTTTAAAATCTGAAAGGTGAGCTATGTTTCCAGACATGTGCCTTGAGCATCCACTATCCACAAAACCTTTTTCATTTAACTGGGAATTGCTCTGCACACAAAAACTTATGAAGTTAGTTACCTTTGGGGTGGATGATGCACCATTGGGTTTGATAGGTCTCCAAACCCAACATGCTGAGGGCTTAACAGCATTGAATCCCTTTGCCCTGACAGTATTAACTTTTGGCCTAACAGTATTAACAGCTTGTCTAGCAGTATTAATATTTTGAATATTAGACCTTTTTGTTAATGTTGTATTCTTGTAAAAGGGCCTTTGTGCTTGATTTTGAAAATGAGTCTTTGGCCTAGCACAAGAAACTGTTGGTTTTGGGTGAGCAGTATTATAAGGCCTAACAGTATTAACAAACCTAGCAGTACTAACAGGTCTGACAGTGTTAACAGACCTAGCAGTACTAAGAGGTTTTGCATTTTTGACAGTTTTAAGGCCAGTCCTCATTAAGACTGCTCTTGGAACCATAGGACAATTGTACTGAATGTGATCAAAATTACCACAAAGAAAGCATGCCTTGTTATGAAAAACAAAGTTACATCCTAATTTATCAGAATTCTGACCATTCTAACTTCTTTGGTTCCCCCTAGGTCTCTGTGACCTATACATCTCAGCATACCTAACTTTTCTTCTACTTGGTTCAATAGTTTTAACTAACTCTTTCTTAGTAGCAGTAGGTATTTTCTTTTCTACCTTAGGGATAGACTCAA
>BQNB010054935.1:0-30524 GCA_026074375.1 Tanacetum coccineum
CTTGCTCTTTAAGCACACTTAAGCCCAAGTTTTTGGCTTATTTTAAGAGTTCATAAGCTCTTAGATAAGCCCTCAAAGTTTCAGACTTTGGTGAGCTTATTTGTTGGCTTATTTTTAAGCCAAAACTTGCCTTTTGACTGTTTTAGCATAACTTAGTTGTAGGGACAGCTTATTTTACTTTAGGCTTATTTAGCTTATGCCATTAAGCTCATTTTAGCTCTCAATAGCTTTTTAGGTTAGGTTAGATAGTTAGATTGCTTATTTCCCTTTAGCTAGCTTATTTGAAGTCCCACATTTCCACCAACAGTACTAACTCCTTAGTTAGTACTGTTGTGGATTTTAAGCCATCTCTTGGGCTTATTGAGCTTATTTCATAAGCACATTTGTGTTCCTTACAGCTTATTTGGTTTGAGCAATAAGCTGTGTTTGCTAATGTTTCTTTTTCCTTGGCTGAATTTGTGTAAAAAGCCTAAGTCTTAAGCATTTTAGCCCTTTTTAGCTTGTTTTAAGCTTCCTGCCTTCATAAGCTCTTCACAGCTTATTCCAACCTTAAGCTTAGCCTTTTTAGAGCTTATTTAGATTAGTTAGATCCACCTTAGCTTATTTTCTCTTTGCCTTAGCTTATTTAGACCAAATGTCCAAAAAGACTTAAGCCATTTTTGCCTTTAAGCCCTTTAAGCTAAAACAGCCACTTTTGAGCTTATTTTTAAGCTTATTGAGGGCTTTTCAGAAAAAGTTGTAGAAGACAAAGTTGTTAAGCCCCACGAGCTTAACAACTTTGCTTCTTTGAGTTTTCGAAAAAAAAAAAAAAGGGGAAGACACTTGGCCCGGGTGAGCAAGACTCGAACCCGGGACCAAGCGATACATCCCCCTTTTTACCAACACACCTTACCACTGCGCCCTTGGGTCTTTTTCGTTAAAGACTCAAGGGACTTATCCTTTATACACATTTTCAGCTTTAAAGCTAATAAGCTGTATTAGCTTAATTCGGGGCTTATTTTTAAGCCAAATTTGCTTTTTCTATTTTTCGTAGGACTTTTATAGTGTGAAGTATTTTTAGTGAATTTTTCAGAATTTTTCGTAATCATTTACTATTTTTTATAATTTAATTTAGTTAAAAGTTTATTTAATTCATAAAAAATACAAAAATTATCAAAAAAATATTTTGCTTTTTTAGAAAATTTTCTTTTATCATCTAGTTTGTAGGAAAAATATAAAAATTTTCGTAGGGTCATTTTTACAACTTTTCATCTTTTAAAGAACGGTCCGGGTACGGGATTTTGTCTTGACTCGTTTTTGGGTCAAACGAACTCCGTTTTCGGTCTAGTCTTTTTCATTCTTCGTTATTTGTCCCGTAGAGTAGTTTAGAAGTGAAAAATTTTCCGTAGGGTTATTTTTAAAGATTTTAGGTTTTCCCCCTTTTGTTCGGGATTCGGGCCCTCGTTTTCTAGTTTAATTTCGTAATTTCTAGGTTTTTCTTAAACGTTTTTCTTTGTTATAATCTAATTTGACTTTTCCACACTTCCAATTCAATTCTCTCCTTCAAACTCAAATCTTCGATTGTATCGATTTACCAGTCCAGCCTCGTTGGGGATAAACGACCCGGGAACATTCTATACTACTTCTCGGTATTATTGATTGTTGATTTTTATACTTATTTATATATTTTATATTTTATAATATATTATATATATTTATAGTGTGAATCTAGTCAATCAACCCTCTCTGCCATTACCTATACCACCACCACCACCCATTATCCCTACTTATGCCGAGGGATCTCTGGGATCCTGAGCTGCTGGGATTAGACAGAGAGATGCACTACCATCTTCGATTCATGAGACTGAGATGCCCGAGATGTGGTTACCGCTTCGTAAGAGGCTTTGTCGTACTACTCCTGGTCCTGGATACGAGGTTGGGGAGAGTTCGGCAGCTGGTACTGCTAGGCGGGTTGGACCTACCACAGCTAGGGCAGACCTTTACGGATTTACTGATACGTTAGAGGCCGCTCCAGGACGTCGGATGTCTAGAGAGTTAGGCTATGGTATTAGGGATACATGGGATGACCTTGTAGGAGCCGGCCTGCAACTGCAAATAACAACAACAACCGCAACAACAATAACAACAACAATTGTAACAACAACAACCCAAGAGCCCAAGGGGCAAATACCAATGCCATCTCATTTCTGTAAACCAAGCTAGTAGGCGAGGATTTGTGCAAGCCATATATATTTGGGGTTGAACATCATTTTTAAAACTCACATGCTTGTACCAAACAATGTATTATACTTTAATGCCAAATCTTAAAGTCAAATATCACGTAACAAACGGGCCTTATATGATTGTATTATTACCAATGTTTAAATCACCTGGTTGACCGGCCCGGGTTGAACCGGTTGAACGTGAACCTGAGAATCGGTTAACCGGAAAGCCGGTTTTTTAAGCCGAAAAACCCGTTTTTTTTAATTGAACCTCCGGTTAAACTGGTTGAACCTTGACTTATTTCAATCAAACCGATTTTAAAACATTGATTATTACTCTATATACTATGGCGCATGTTACAAAACGACAAAATAGCGCAGGCTTTCAATGGGCTTATTTCAATCAGTTTGTGTGGCCTTTTTTTAGTCCAATTATGTTTTGATTATTTATCCTAAATATACCTTTCCTTTTATGTTAATCCACCCAACTACCCAAGTGTTTGATTCGTAGTTTCAAAGTCAGACTACGAGAGTATATTAAATACGGCATAATAATCTTAAAATAACAAGAAATATTTCGTTCAAGTAATTGAATTTCTCTCAAGATAATCTAAAGTAATCGAGTTATTGACTGTAACGATCTACATCCATGAATAGACAAATGTATATAGTTTTCGCCTAATTTTACTCTATATCCTAAAACAATGTATACAGTTAATTTATGTTGACCATAACCATCAGGATTGTTGGTACAACCCAAGATACCTGAATGGAAGTGGGACAACATCACTATGGATTTTGTTACTAAGCTTCCTAAGTCGTCGCAAGGCTATGACACCATTTGGGTGATTGTTGACCGACTCACTAAGTCTGCGATCTTCACACCGATGAGAGAGACTGATCCTTTGGATAAACTTGCAAGAATGTACCTAAAGGAGGTAGTCACGAGACATGGAATACCTGTCTCAATCATTTGTGATCGTGACCCGAGATTCGCATCAAATTTTTGGAGGTCACTTCAGCATATCCTCGAGAGTTTGAATGGACTTCGTCTTGATGACAAGCTTCATTTTGTTGAGGAACCAATAGAAATAGTGGGTCGTGAAGTTAAACGGTTGAAGAGAAGCCGAATCCCATTAGTCAAAGTTCGATGGAACTCCAAGAGAGGTCCTGAGTTCACGTGGGAGCGTGAAGACCAATTCAAGAAGAAATACCCACACCTCTTCACAAAGACCACACCGTCTTCAAGTGCTGCATCGTGAGCCTTGAGGACAAGGCTCGTTTAACGGGGGAAGTCTATAACACCCGGTGTTTTCAAGTCATTGACGTCGTCAATAAATCTACTATTTATTTTTAGTGTTGTACGCGGTTGCTTGTGATTTCATGAATTATGTTTAAATCGCGTAAGTTAAAAATTTGCGTTCAATGTAAACGGGCATCAAACAATTAAACGTTTACATCAATCAAGTATTAAATAATTATTTTGAGAATAATTATGGCCTTGGGTTATTTTATTTTTATCGGATACGTAAAGTGTATACGTTTCGCGATAAATTAAGTTTAGGTATTCCCGGAACCACAAAAATATTTCTACGCGTCAACAAATGCCTAGTATTGTTTTTCAATGATCAAAAAGTTTATAAAACTTTACCACAATCATATATGGGATGCTCCATTTATTATAAATAAGCAAGACATACAAGTATACCTTTTATATAAAATCTACACTTTACATTATATACTTTCAATTGTCAAAGTTTACTTTCATTTCACAAGTATAATGCATACTCTTTTTACCAAGTAATAAATCGCTAGATATTTACCAACACAATCCATGTTTCATGGGGATAATCCCTACAATTGCATGACAAGAAAACATAAGAATTAATGAGTTAGAATAAGTACCTAAGATAGTAAGTAAAGACCTAGATCATGTATAGTCATTTTGACTACTTTTTCCCCTTTTTGCTCAAGGAGTGTCGTTCCCCCCCCCCATTGGACCATAAGACTTATAGTCTTTGGTAATTATCTAGCATATATTACATAAGTTACTTCCACTTTTCAAGTTATAAACTCACACAAGTATTCACTAGCTCAAAGTCACAATAATTCTTCTTTTTTTTCTCCTTGGTTGCTCACGTCCCAAAACCAAATCCAAGAACCATCCATAAAATTTTATCCTACAATATTTACACACATACCTACACTATATCTAAGATACATCAAGATGATTTGAAGTCTTGGTTAACCATTTACAAGAATTAATCAAGAAAAGGAAAGCAAGGGTTTTCTTAAGTGCAAGCTTGGATTTTAGGGCTAAACAAGGGTTTAGCATTTGTTTGTCACCATCATCATTCATCATAAGGTCTACTAGAAACCTTCTTGTTCTTATAATTTTCATTTTTATGCATATGGTTATTCTATGTTAGCTTAAATCACCATTTAGGATTTTATCATGAAAATGAGATTTTTACTTGAAATGATCACATGGATTACTTTTATATATGTTGTGTTATTACATATATCATGTTAAAAGTGATGATAAAATATTGCATCATGTTGTTTTAGTGTAAACATGATCATGGATTAATTAGGGTTTTTATGACTTCATAATATATTACAAGTAAAAGAAAGGCAAATGACTTATTAATATTTATTATGGACTTTTAATCATGTTATTAGAACACTAAAATAAAGTCATGTTGGAAGAAATACACTTGTACACTTATGGTTTATATGTAAAAGTGACTAAGTATAAACTTGTGATAAAAAGGTTAATTATGAAAGTTAAGGGTTAAAAGTATAATATGGACTTGGTAAACTTGGACATATGAGGACTATTATGGACAAATGGACCCTAATATATGAATGATATATAACATATATGAAATATAAGACATATGGTGGGCTACAAAATGAAAGAGTATAAAAACAAAGATTTAAAAATGAACTTAAGAGAATCACCACAACATTCTGTCCAAAATCTGAATATTTACCTATTTATTTTATATTTTTATAAGATAATACAATTCACGACGATTCCGAAAAGGTAAGAAACTTGTTAAACGGATTAATAACGAAAAATTTACGTTAAAAACGAGTTATACGTTAATAAACGAAGTCGTAAATGAATTTTTATAAAAACATTTTTATAAAAATTATAAACAGCAAGTGTTGATATTTTTAATAATAAAATTAATACACATTATTAGGATTCCAAAATGATAAGTATCGTTATTTTTCAATTGATAACGATCGAGTTATGAATTTCGCGAGTTTACGACAATTAACACTTTATATAACTATTTTTATAAAAAGTTATATTCACTGTTAAAAATTTTATTTTTGTAAACCTCATAAATATATAGAAACTTTCAGTTTACAGAGAAAGTTCTCGAAGAATCATAAAAACGGACGGAGCTATAACGAAGTAAAATAATATAAACTACGACATTTACGGGGTTTTAGACAACAAATAAGATTCTAACTAAAATTACGTCTGATGTGAACAGTAAAAAAAGTACCCATACTGTTCACCAGGGGGTTAAAATATGGAAATGTCATAATTTATGGATTAATACTACGTCTTAATAGGATAAAAAAATTTAGGGGAATAAAGAAAACGCAAGATAAAGGGAGAGTAGAACATAAAGGATAGAAAGAAAGGAAAAAAAAGAAAAGAAGAAAACGGATTTAATAACGTGGGGTTGGAAAGTTAGACGATTTTACTTAAAAGTTGTTTATAAACATTTTTAATTTTTATAAACATGTTTTCACTTAACATTTAGATGGTGATAGCTAATAGACTTATGCATGGTAGGAAGTACTTATTGTGATTAGTGACTATAACGATCCTTAATTTACGAGGTTGCATTTTGATCAGATTCGCGTGGCGCGTTATTTTGTGATATACTTGACATTATCCTCAAGGTGAGTTCATAGGACCCTCGTTTTACTTGTTTTGTTTTATAAAGTTTTTGGGGTGAAAAACATGCAATGCTTTACAATTGGACACAAGTGGTATATGTTTCTTTGTTTTGGATTAGTGTTGCCTAAAGTAGCCGATTACCCTATATGAGCCAGTTTTCATGAGACTGTCAATTGCGGGATTGTGAGCGCGAATGGTTATTAATTGATCTATTGGGTTTGACAAACCCGTTGGGTGAATAGCCAATCAATGGACCAAACGAAGTTTATTATTACCATGTGGAATATAGGATGTTGCGGGTTTTAAAAACATTCAACACGGGCAATGTAGGCCATTACATTGGTATTCCATATCGTCAAGCTTCAGTTTGTCATGAGCTTAGATGCAACGTATTACATTTATATGATTGTCTGGAATATGTTGCATTATATTCACTTGGACAATCTTGTAGGTCATACAATAATATGATATTTATCATAACCTATGATTCACCAACATTATTGTTGACGTTTTTTTTATTTTATAAGCTAAGTTTTTCAGGGGTTCAATAAGCACGAAGGTGAGATGGAACATTTGGTGGGTTTTGATTTGGATGTAATACATTAATGAGTTTTAAAAACAAACAATGTTTCTCACTCTAAGTTTTAAAACATTTATTCAAAACGAGTAAAAGAGTGGGGCTATGAACTCACCTTGATTTAGTGAATTGAGGTAGTGAATAGTCTAGAAATAATTAACTCAGTAACGAACGACGATATACGAAAGCAACCTATGAAATGGACGTTTGATTTAATATCGGATCGAAGTGAATTTATGGAAAATGCATAGGTGTATACTAGTGTACTTTTGTTAATATATATCTAAAAATTAACGTTTGTGATCGTGTAGTAATAAAAAATTTCCGTAAGTGAATGGGTAGAAATAATATATATTTTAATATTACATAGATATATAACGTCTAAGTAAAAATATATATTTTATATATTTTTTTATATATATTGTTCGTCACTTAATTTAAATTCTCGTATCTCACTTTACCATGTACGTTTTCTAGTATTTACTAAATATAGTGATTTATAAAAATTTCGGCATGACCCGTTCGTGTTTACACGTTTTTCCAAATTCTTGAACTTTATTTAAAACCATTTTCATCTCACTTTCAATCCACTTTTCATACTTACAAATTATACATCATCAAATCCATTATTATTTGCAACGTCCAACGTTTAAAAAGAATTAAACGTAACGCATCTAAATCGTATACTAAATATAAGTTATTCGCGAACTTATCCAATAAGCTATACCGTAGCTTTACACCTTGGTGTTTTGTATTTATGTTGGGCCTTGGCCCGTTAAGTCTGAAAATGTAGTTTTACTTATCCATTTAATCCGATAAGCAAAACATTAAGCAATAAACACGTGACCTAAAAGTAAGTTATCAATAAGCTCACAATAAGCCAAGTATAATAAGCCGAACCACATAAGCTTAATAATAAGCTCATGGTGTTGGGTCTTGTATGTGGGACGTGGCTATGAGCCCTAATAAAGTATATTCGAGCTTATTTATTAAGCCGAATAAGTTTATCGTTTGTCCTTTCCAAATAAGCTAGAAAATAAGCTAATAAAATATAAGTCAAATCAAATAAACTAAACAAATATTTCTTCTTTCTTTTCTAGTTTGGCCGAACCATATATAAGCCCTAATAAGCTCCAAATAATCAAATAAGCTCACAAATATAAGCCGAATATAATAAGCTCAAAAGTACAAATATTATTATATAAAAATAACCACGATCACAAAACTAAGATTTTCTTGTATTTCTTTTACATATATTTTGAACCATAAGTACACCCTTTTAGGGTTTATGTAGTTTTAAAATCTTGTTTTTCTCAAAATAAGTTGTACAACTAGCATGTATGGCACAGATAATTATGGAAAGTACAAGTGATTTTAAAAATTTGAAGGACTTACAAAGTTAGGAAGGTTTTTAGAAGGATGAATGGGATTAGAACAACAAAAAGGTTGTTTAATTAATACCGTATGATACTATGATCAACCTTATGAATCTTCAAGTGTTTTTTTATCAAAGATGAAAAATTATGAAAGTGTGTGTGTGTCTTGGGTTGGTTGAACAAAAGAAGGCAAGAAGAAGAGAGAAAACCAATTTTTTAGTGTGTGTGTGTTATGTATGAAGAAATGGGAAGATATGGGTTAAAATAATACAAGTTTACTTCATACACTTGTGTGTGTGTGTGTGTATGTGTTTTGTGTACAAGAGACAAGAAGGGGGAGGGGACCAATTTGATCCTCCAATCAAATTCAAGTTATAACAAATCATGTGATCAAGGCTTGTCTTATTGATTTTGAATTCAAACTTGCTCACCCAGGGTGATAAGGGTGTTTGTATGTGCCGAACAAGACAAGGGGAGCGGGGGGACCAACTAATTTTCTTCATTTTATTTTGCTAGTGCTTTCCAATTGATTTAATTTCCAAGTCTTGCATGCAAAAGCTCATGTTATAAGTAAACCACGATTAACGCAAGTAACGAAACGAATAACGGTATCTTCGAAAATTATGAAATTTTAAATATTGCCATAAAATGTAAAAACATGGCTATTGCCAAAATACTACAACGTTAGGCATCCCAGTTCGCTCCCGGAGACGATTCTCAGATAAAAGCGGGAATACTTCCCGGTTACACGTAAATATTAAACGAAACTTCAAAAATTCAAATTGCTTAACGGAAACGGCTAAATTATTGAACGGAAATTCTTGGGGTGTCACAGCCTTAGTTTCACCCAAGTTTCACTTTTACAACCGTTACGGTCTTTTACTAAATTTCACGAAAAAGCCTATTTTCTGATATCTTTTAAATCACACACCTACGATTTACGTTCAAAATCAACGTTATTTAAAACATGAATTTATTCAACACATAAACTCATTAACACTCTTTCAAATTTCTTAAAACTCGTTCTAAAATTAATTGTCGCGCCGGTACGCATTGCGTGAGTTCGTTAAACGCGGGAAAACTTCCCGGAAAGCACTGAATGACCACATAACCATTCAAAAATGGAAAGACGAATCAAAAGTGATTCTCTTACGATACATGTGACTCTCCTAACACCCGGTTAAACCGTAACCGTTTTACGCAAGATAGGTCAACCGAAGTCAACTTTTTAGCTTTCTCCAAGAAAACTGACAAGGTCGAAAGACTCAGATAGAAAATTATGATATTTTATAATACTTAACCCATGACAAGTTACTGGTTATCACAAGCGGGGACCATGATAAATATCTTCTAGAATATTCTTCAACAGTCACATGCATATGGCGTATAGATCTTCTGGATACGGCGTACTGGTCATCAAATCTTCGTGGTTTCTTGTGAAGTCAAGGCACATATCTTTCTTGTTGGATACGGCTTATTGGGTGTCAAAACAGTAGTCTTTAGATTTCTTTGTTTAAGCTTCAAAATGCGTGCATTTTAGTTAAACTTCACCAATTGCTCTATTTTATTGCAAATAACAAATATAAACAATTAAGTACCAATTCATGTATAAATAATGTAAAATGGGCAATTTAGATGGGATAAATAATGCTATAAAAGTGACGTTATTTGATTTAATCAAATATCCCCTCACTTGAATCCTACTTGTCCTCAAGTAGACTTTAGAAAACTTATGAAAATGTATCTCAAACCAAGGTTTAAGATTTTTCTTTTAAGCAATTTGTTGTTTAACTACTAGCACACAACCAAACATCTCACAAATAGGGAAAATAAAAACTCTCAAATCATTCAACTAATCTATGTGGTAACATTTTAGTAATTCGCTCAATTGCTAGGCCCTGACGAGTATTCTGTCATAAGCTTGGCAAGGATACACATCTCCACCACTAAAGCTAAGGAGTGACAAGTCTAAAAAGGTAAATTGATTTAAGGTTTAAGGGTTGATCATTCTTTCTAGTCTCTATCGATACTAATATTCTAGAAAAGATGAAGAAACCACAGATGCGCTATCAAATCCATGACCGCGACACTTGTAATTGCTTACTCCTTAACTCGAATAAGCTAAAGAATAGGACTAGTAATCTTCACCAATAGTCGTAAAACAACAAGGGCGACGAAACCATATATACACATCCAAATCCATGGAATATACATACATGATTGCTCACTCCCCTATTCGAATAAAACCAAAGTGTGGCAACCGCGATTCAGCAAGGTTAGTTTAACCGTTAGAGTTAACCTAGCTAGCTTTATGTGCTTTAATTTATGTGCGTAAGTCGATTTGGTGGTTATGTAAATGACATGTGTGCTATAATATGTGCTTGTAAGTATGGAAATGAGTGATTTAGTCATTTCATTTCGTATGTGATGGTGATTTCGAAAGTATAGTGATTTTCATTATTTTTATCGTTGGTAAAATTTATGAAGTATAAATCGTTAATCTCGGGTTGAGATTATTTAGTATATTGAGGTTTCCTAATTTAGTTATGTTATTATAAATAAATTTAGTTGGAAAAATTTAATAGTAGTATACGTGTTTTTATAATTAAGTAGTGTGTTAATTTAGTGTTAAAATAATTAAGTAGTGTATAGTTGATATAAATAACTTTGTAAGAAAAAAAAATATAAATAATATTTATAAAAAAGGGGGGCCGAAATTTTTATAAAAAAATTATAAATAATAAATTTAATTAATTAAAGGGGGTGTTAGGGTCGGCATGTGGAAGAGAAAAAAAGGGAGAAAGCCCAATGCAACTAGGAGTCTAAATTCTTATCTTTTTATAAAACATAATCAGTATTTTTTTTTCTCCCTCACTTCTCTGTGTCGACCAAGAAACCAAACCTTATCCTCCATTTTTATTTTTTTTAAGCTTCTCAAAATTCAAGGTAAGATCTCTTGTTAATCTTAAATCAATTCAAGTTTTATACTCCTAATCACACAAATATTTTAATCCTTGTTTTAATTATGTAACAATTGAATTGATGGATTAGGGTTTATAAAAGCTCTGTAATTATATAGTAATGATCATCTATTATTGATTAGGGGATACTAATTATCATATGGGTGGGTTTAATGAGGTTTAATTATGTTAAATTCAGAATTGAAATCTGGGCAGAATTTTAGGTCATCTTGTGAGAGTCATAACTTGGTCATACGAATAGCTTTTATCGATTTTCTTAAGCCTAAAATTATTTACAGAGGGTCTACTTTCCAAAAAAATAGTTTCGTGAATTTTCAGTAAGTAGAAGTCAGTCAAAATAATTTTACAAAATTCGTTGTCGAATCTGAGTTTTTGGGACAGATTTTGGGTTGTCTTTAGGAGGGTAGAAACCATATTAAAACGCCTTTTTAATTGATGAAACTTAAACTGAAGTAAGTTCTATGTGTCTATGATTTTCTAGAATTTTTGTAGATTTTTCCTAAGTGTCTAAATGGGTCTGATCAAGTCAAAGGCTTTAGTAGTCGAATCATATTATTTTCTAGACACTTTGTGTTGTCGAATTTTTGAAAAATAGTAAAGCTTGTCAACCCTTTTTTTGAAAAGTTACAGTAGGTTTATAACATATTGAGGTTGTTGGAAATGGAATATAGAAGACATTGGAGGTCATTTTATATGTTATAAAAATTCGTAAAGTGACTAAAATTCTGCAATGAACCAAAATTTGGAATAATGAAATAAAAAGTGTTTCAGGTTTATATTAAGTATGGGAAGCTTGATGGGATGTGTATAAGAGCTTATTAGACATTAGTATCCATCAATTGAAAGGTTACATGATTTAGCGTCGTAAATCCTTAATCATATGTAACCGGTTAATTGTGTTGTGTAGATTTTTGCTTGGACTTTTGTGCGTGTTGCGAAGTTTGAGGTGAGTATTCATAGCCCCATTTTCTAGGTTTTTTTGGGGTAAAAATGATACTATAGTGATTTTAAAATGTCTTAAGTGCTGCGAATAATTGTTTACTTATTTTTGGACATTACTTGATAATATATGGCTTATGTGTATGCATTGTTAGATCGGAAGGGGTACGCCTTCCCCATGATTCGTGATTTGTTAGATTGGAAGGGGTACGCCTACACTATGCTTCATGATTTGTTGGATCAGAAGGGGTACGCCTACCCCATGCTTCGTGATTTGTTAGATCGGAAGGGGTACGCCTACCCTATGCTTCATGATTTTTTGGATTAGAAGGGGTACGCCTACCCCATGCTGTGTGATTTGTTAGATCGGAGGGTTACGCCTATCCCATACTGTATGCTGATTTAATATGCTCGCATTTGTGTATAATATTCTTGTATGTCCTAATGTTATTGATTCGTAGCAAGAGTAAGTATTTGTGTTAAATCTATGAATCTCACCAACGTTATGTTGATGTTTTAAAGTATCATTTTTAGGTGAGCCTAGTAGGGTAAAAGAAGGAAATGTGCTTGGCTAGCGAGACCTTAGGATCTTGCATTTGTAATTATTACTTCTATTGTCTTATTTCATACTTTCGTAACTTTGAGTACTTTGGCTCGAGAGACCTTAGATCTTACATATGGAGTCCGTCTTAAACTGGAGTTATAATTATCATAATACTATCCCTACATTGAATGACATAGTCTTTTATGTAATGATGTTAACTTAGTGAACAAAACAAGAATTGTGTTTATGACTATTGTTATTGTATGTGTTTGCTGATTCAACCTCAATGCAAGACTCCTGCTGGTATTAGGTGTCTCAACACACTTTGGTTTTTATTAATTGCATCTAGTTATTCTTAACCTTGTTTGACATCAATGTGTTGTGATGATCCATATCGTGTTACGCTTCGCGTTTTCCGCCTTGGCAGGGTGTGACAGATTGGTATTAGAGCCATTTGTTATAGAGAAGTAGGTGGTTTGACATATACTATAACCTAGGAGTCCTTCATATAGCTGCATAATAGGATCTATGTGTTTAGCTATCTAGACATTTTGTTTTTTTTGCTTTCCTCTAAGTTTTATTTCCACCTACGGGCTATTCAATATCAGAAGATCCAGAAAAGGAGCCAATTAAGGAGGAGTCTCTCAAAGAACCGGAGGAGGATGAGTAGTTAGAAGAGTCGGAGAAGGAGACCGACTCGGATCTCCTGTCGGATGCTCGTAGCCGGCCTAGACCCGCAGAGTCGGGTGACTCTTGCGAAAGCAAAGTCAAACCCAAGCGATGCCCAACATAAGTTTATTCCGTCATTTACCTCAACACATTGCAATTATCAATGATTTCTTTCGGATATTTTGTATTTTCAAGCAGTCTGAGACTTTCATTTTCTTTGTGTTGTTTTGGATTTTATCTTTATATAAGTATTTCTTTGACGGAACATCGTGTTTATGCTACATTAGGGTCGTGTGAGATTCTATGTGGTATATGTATATATTTGTATGTTATCATTGAGGTGTGTAGTCTTGGAAGTAAGTACACGTGTGAAAGGATACAATTATAATTATAGGTGGCCAACATAATTATAAAGGCATCACACACGTAGACTTGTGACCATGATTGCATTGATCGGTGTTTGTTTGTAAGATGGTAGTGTAGATGTTGTAATATGTGCGTTCATGATAAGGATAGTTGTATATTTAGAGAATTCTTCTCTTAACTAATGAGCAATTTTGTTGGGCTTAGTTGCGTAGTCAGCAAGTTTCCTTTCTACCTAACGGTTACGAATAACTTGGATACCTTTTATTACTATTATGATTATTGAGTTTGTTTGATTGCTCGATTATTCGTTCAGATATCTAGCTCTCATTTTAGCATTCCTTGATCGTACCGTGTCGGTACGGATGATCTATCTTTCTAATTTAGCGTCTTGATATATATTGGTGGTTCGGATCTGCTTCTTTGGATGATGGTACATTTCATTGGCTCTTTCCTTGAGTTAATTACTAATTTTCTTCAAATTGTTCATAACATATTAGTGCAGATGTTTACTCCCTTGTTTTTTCACATCCTTTGGTTTTCGTAACATGTTTGCAATCAACTAATCTAATATCTTTTGTTGTTTTTAATTTTTTTTCTTATTTTTTTAGTTTTCTGTTGTTGTTTTTTCTTTTTTTTTTTTTTTAAGCTCACCCCAAATCCAATTCTTCTTTCTTTGTCAAATTAAGTATTTGTATCGCCCAATAGTCGGTTTGTTTTTTTTTAGGATGGTTCGGGGGGATGCGTGAGTGGGCTGTGTTAGGGCCCCACTCCTCTTAAACCCCCTTTATTCGAATTCTTACGTCCTTTGGATATGGTTACGTTGCATTGAATTTTGTACAAATATCTAATTTTCACTTCAACACCGAATTGTTCTATAAATATTAGAGTGCGGATGTTTATCCCATTGTTTTTCGCACGCTTTTTGGTTCTTTGTAACATGCTTGCAGGAATATTTCAAAAATGTTGTATGAATTATGAAATGATTTGGGACCTATGATGTAAACTTTTATTCGAATGAATGTATTTTAAAACGTCTCTTTTCGAGTCGTTTTCTATGCTTGAGTTGCGGTATTAATACGTAGCGCCCCAATTGACCCTTCCGCTGATATATGAAAAATGGGGGTGTTACAGCGTTAAAGTCCTTACGGTATTTCAAAATCCCTGATGGTATTACGATGTCCTTTGTTTGAGTTACATATTTTATATTGAGGACGAGCCATAAAAAATCCTTTTGAATTATATCTTGATGAGGTTTAGGGAAAAATATTTTTTTAATTCATTTTATGAATACATTGTAATACTGCTTTTATGTGAATGTCTCTTTATATTTATTAAAACTATGTTTAAAATGATCCTTAAAAATAAGATATGAAACTATTTTTTGTGCTTGATAAATCTTATTTTTGAAAAGTAGGTTAAAATGATTCATAATGGTAAAATGTGATACACTTTTAAATAAATGTCCTTGGATTTTCTCTAACAACCATGTTTAAAATGAATTTTTATAAAAATTATATTCAAGACGATTTTAAGATTTAAAATAATATTTCTTTATTTTAGACGACTTTCTTTATAGTTTTAAAATGAATTTATTTAACAGTATTTAGTTGGTTCTTTCGAGTAAAGTCGATTATTGGTATATGAATTCTATATTCTCCTTTTGATACGTATTATTATTTCTTATGTGTTCCTTTTGTCATGGTAAGTTTGTTGATTTTTTCGTTTGCATTTTCTATCCATACATATATTATATCCTTTCTTTTAAAGGATTCTCAAAACATTCGATCTACATCTATTTGCGTCTGTGAAATCCCTTATATGTTTTCTAGCCTTTGATTCGATATTCGTTTGCTACCCTATTCGTTAGTTCGTAACCCTTAGAATTCCTTTAAAATACGTTTTATTCTGCCAAGTCATTCTTTATGGGGAGCACCCGTGTTGTTCGTTAAGAAGAACGACGGTTCATTTCGTATGTGCATAGACTATCGAGAGTTAGACAAGCTGACCTTCAAGAATCTCCCCAGGATCGACGAATTGTTTGATCAGTTGCAAGGATCGCATTACTTCTCTAAGATAGATATTCGATCTGGTTATCATCAGTTGAGAGTGCACGAAGAAGATATTCCAAAGACTACATTTAGGACGTGGTACAGACACTTCGAGTTACAGTTATGCCTTTCAGGTTGACCAACGCACCATCGGTTTTCATGGACCCAATGAACCAGGTGTGTAAGCTGTATCTAGATAATTTTGTCATTGTGTTCATTGATGACATCTTGATATACTCGAAGTCTAAGGAGGATCACGAAGTTTATTTGAAGTTAGTTTTGGAGCCGTTGAAGAAGGAGAAGTTGTTTGCCAAGTTTTCTAAGTGTGATTTTTGGGTACAAGAAGTACATTTTCTCGGGCATGTGGTTAATAGAAATGGTATTCATGTAGACCCAAGTAAGATTGACGCAGTGAAGAATTGGAAAGCTCCAAAGACACCGTTAGAGATCCGGTCATTTCTGGGATTGGCAGGCTACTATCGACGTTTTATCGTGAATTTTTCCAAGATTGCTAAACCTCTCACTGCACTGACACAAAAGAACCAAAAGTATGAGTGGGTTGTGGAGCAAGAGGAAGCTTTTCAGACTTCGAATGACAATTTGTGTAATGCACCATTATTGTCGTTGCTTGACGGAGCAGAAGATTTTGTAGTTTATTATGATGTGTCAAATCAAGGATTGGGATGTGTGCTCATGCAAAGGGGCAAAGTGATTGTGTATGCATCATGACAATTGAAGATTCACGAGAAGAACTATACCACGCATGATTTAGAATTGGGTGTAGTAGTTTTTGCACTTAAGATTTGAAGACATTACTTGTACGGGATGAAAAGTGTTATCTATACGTATCATAAGAGTCTTCAGCATATATTCGACCAGAAAGAGTTGAATATGCACCAAAGAAGATGGATTGAATTGTTCAGTGATTAAGATTGTGAGATTCGCTACCATCCAGGTAAGGCGAATGCAGTAGCTGGCGCGTTGGGTAGGAAAGAAAGAGTGAAACAGAAGCAAGTGTGAGCAATGTCTATGAAAATCCAGTCTTGCATTAAGGAAAATTTGTTGGCTGCACAGAATGAGGCGACCAAGGAACATAATGCGCCGGCAGAAATGTTGCGTGGTTTAGATCAGTAAACGGAAAAGAAGGGAGATGGAGGTTTATACTTTATGGATATAATAGGGGTTCCTTTGATTGGTGATGTAAGGACTATAATTATGAATGAGACATATACTATAAGGTACTCTATTCATCTAGGAGCGGATAAGATGTATTATGATTTAAGAGATATGTATTGGTGACCCGGTATGAAGAAGGATATAGCTACATATGTTAGTAAGTGTTTGACTTGCTCGCAAGTGAAGGCATAACATCAGAAACCGTCTGGTTTGATATCTGAGTGGAAATGGGACAAAATCACTATGGACTTTATCACTAAGTTGCCAAGGACGCATGGTGGGTATGACACAATTTTGGTAAGAGTCGACATATTGACCAAGTCAGCTTATTTTCTGGCTATACGTGAAGACTATAATATGGAGAGATTGTCGAGAATCTACATCGATGACATTGTAGCAAGGCATGGAGTACATGTGTCGATTATTTCTGATCAAGACAGACAATTTACATCGCGGTTTTGGCAAACCTTGGAGAAAGCCTTAGGAACAAGGTTGCATTTAAGTACGGCTTATCATCCACAAATAGATGGGCAAAGTGAGCATACTATTCAGACTCTAGAGGACATGTTAAGAGCGTGCGTGATGGATTTTGGTGGTAGTTGGGACATTCATCTACCTTTAGCTGAATTTTCCTATAATAATAGTTATCATTTGAGTATTCAATGTGCTCCATTTGAAGCGTTGTATGGAAGGAAGTGTAAGTCACCTGTCCTTTGGGCTTAAGTCAAAGAGACTCGATTGATTGGTCCAGAAATGGTGCAAGAAACTACCGATAAAGTGGTTCAGTCAAAATAATACCACCAAGAATAACATACATAATAAACTACAAGTAAAGACAATTTGCATAGATCAAGAAAGGCATGTAGGGGACAAGCCATAGTGTTTGATACCACCACTACAAAAGACAATCATTAGTGGCATTGTTAAGTACAAAAGATAAGTTTTTAAACATCCCACATTTTGATAATGCAAATATAAAACACTTCACAAAGCTACATTAAAGAAAATGCTTTATTTGGTGTTGACCCTTCTTGATCTTCCCCTGTTCTTGTGATAGATGATTCTCAATGGAAGTTCTTCACTGGCAGATGAAGCTTTTCTTTTAGATCCTTTCTTTTTGGCTTGTGGTTTAGGACTAGCTTCTTCACTAGGTTCTGCAACTTGCTTCCCTTTGTCTACACTTGGACTAACTGATGCAATAGGCTGTGCACATGTTATCCCTAAGTCTGCATTACCATCTGCAATAGACATATGATTGTCTTCAGCTTCAAAATCACCTAGTCTGAACCCTATTTCACCCATATCACTCAAGTTTGCTACAACAGATGATTCTTTATGTGTCCAGTTGGAAGGGTGAAAATAGTTATGCTTCCTATCCCATTCTTCTTCCTTTATTTGCTCTCTTAGTCTTTCTTCATCCTCCCTTTCATACCTTGCCTCTACTTCCAAAGTGTACCTCAAAGCTTCTTGATCAAAAATATCTTATTTAGCTTCTTTTTTTGAGCTTCTCTTTTTTCTCCTTCTTCTTTAAACAAAATCTCTTCCATATACTCATGTTTCAAGTTCTTTTTAATTTCATCCTCAGTCATTGCCTGAAATAGTTGAAGTTACAAACGGATTCTCAAAAAAAACAAAAAATAAATTCAAGCGGTATAACTCTAACATATTAACAAAGAATACAACCTCGTCATTTTACATATGGTTTTCATTGTTACTACCATTCATTCCCCTACCTCTCTAGCCCTCCCCCACCTCTTTGACTCTTTCACTAATCTCTACCTTACCCCTCCTCTTTGAGCCCTCCCACCAGCTCTTTGACCCATACCATCACTGCCTTCACCCATAGCTGCATTGCTTTCACCGCTACCACCACTCCATTCACCCCTACCACCTCTACCCCTCCTTTGACCCCTCCCACCATCCACCTCTTGCAGAAGGCATAGGTTTCATAATAAGGAGGTTTTGGAACTGGTGCTTTATTGGCCTTAGGTGGTTTGGGCATTGGTTCTTTTTTACAACTTTTTTCGTTGTGACATGTTTTGACAGTTAGTACAAGTCATCCTTCTTCCCACTCTGGATACTTGTGAATTATTCTCAGATTGTGCCTTGACCCTATTGTTCTCAGAATAGGTGGTAAAAGGGGTGGATTGTTAGTTTTTTTTCCACAATGTACTTCCAAACACTGGCTTGATGCTAAATTGGTAAGCCTCAAACCATCTATCTTGGTTATACTAATGATCAACTCCTTTTACAGGGTCTCTATTTAAATGATTGTATGTTGAAACTAAACTGCCACATCCTACACATACGTGTTTTCAAGTGTATGTTAACTCCATAAGCTTCATGTCCATTTCTGACATCTGGTTCTTGAAAATCACTAAGAATGACCATCCAATGCCTGTGAATATCAAACAGTTGTAAGTATATAAATCCTTCTTAAATAATAATTACCATATGAAGTAAACTCATCGTCTAAGATTCTAATCTACATGTGGAACCTAGATTTGAATCAATAATGGCATGCCTATACTCTCACAACCTCCTATAGTGTTCTTTCAATCCCCCTTCAAAATCAAATAATGCCCTCTGCTTAGCTCTCTTGCACCATCCAATACTAACATTAATAAGATATATATCCCTAATATTAGATTTCATCTTCAAATAAGGAATGAAAGGGTCTGAAATTAGCTGTTTAGCATTATGGTATGCTATCCATTTGTAGGTCACTAAGGAACCTAGATTGTAATTCCTTGAGCACTTATGTTCTGGTTTTAGGGACTTAATTTGGAAAGATTCTCAATTGAAATCTAAGAAGCATACAATCTAAAACCATAAACTTGTTTAACTCTATCACTTGCTATCTTAGCTTTGGTCTACTTGGGTGACTTAGAACAACCCTCGCCAGAGTTACCAGCTTTCATTGGAGACTTACAAGTAGTTTGTGGAGACTTACTTGTATCTTCACTAGTCTTTGCTCTACTTCTAGTAGTGACCTTGTTAACCTTAAAGCTTTTCTTTCTACCTTGCTTTTGTTGTTAAATATATAACGAAATAATGCGTCGATTTATGATTAATAACGATAAATGTGTCGGGTTTTAATAAAATCGAGTTTTATAATATTAATCTATATCTATATAATTTATATAAAAATATTATATTTAATATTTTTAAGTTTGCAAAATTGGCAATATATACCATTGGTTTATAAACTTTTACAACTTTAGTATATATATTTTAAATCTTTAACTTTGGAACTTGGAAAAATAGGTCCTTATAGTTATAACTTTAGAATAATGACATTTTCAGCCCCTTTAGTTATAAATTTCAAAAAGTTACGATATATACCCCTATGCAAAGAAATATTTGCAAAACAAGTCCAAAAAGCCATGCAAGCTTATTTTAAGGTTATGCATGTTATAGCTTATTAGAATAAGCTAAAACAAGATGTTCTAACATAACAAAAGTTTAGAAAAAGGATTCGTTAGCTAGAAAATCAAAACGGGTCATTTTAGGGTTTTAATAAAAAAAACACATGGGTTTGAGGATTCAAGGCTTCAAACAAGAGTTTATATATGATCTTTAGAGTATTATGAACATTCTAATACAGATTATAAGCTTATTGAACAAGAACTAAGCTTACTTTTTCTTGATGGGGTTTTCGGGTTCGTACGCCTAGTAACGACTTCAAGGGATCCTTTTTCTTGATTCTTGGCTTCTATTATGAGTTTAGGGACTTCAATTGATCCTTCTTGGTCTGAGTTAGAACTCCATTTGAGTGGTGATAAGTTTTTGAGGTGTGATTTGAATGAATGGGGTGTTTGGCTATTTATAGGGCTCGAAATCACCTTGGTGGCCAAGAAAACTTGGAGAGGGGTTCAAGGGCTGTATATTTATGACTAAGGGAGGCTATAAGGTTAATATTGTTGGCTTAGGAGGTAGATATGCAAGGTGGAAGGGTTTTAGGAGGGTTCAGTTACATATAAGTGACAAGGAGGTGACAAGGATTTCTTGGTGGCCAAAGGTTGTGATAGAGGTGCTTGTAAGCTGCTTGGTGATGTGGTGATGATGTCATAGAGGTGCTAGGGTGCTTGCTTGAGGTGCTTGGTTGCTTAAAATGGGTAAAAATGAAGTAAAAGGGGTGTCGGGTTCATTTTATTTCGGGTTAGGGTTTAGGGTTTTAAAATGTGGATTAGGGTTAGGATTAGGGATAGATTAGGGTTTAGGATTAGTGTTAGGATTAAGATTTAGGGTTTAGGATTAAGGTTTAGGGCTTAGTTTTAAGGTTTAGGGTTTAGTTTTAGGTTTAAAGTGAAATTAGGGTTTTAGGGTTTTGTTTAGGGTTTAGGGTTTTAGATTAGGGTTTTAGGATGACTTAGGGTTTAGGTTTAGGGTTTAGGAGTCATGCATTAAGTGCTTGTACCTTGTGCTAGAGTGGTGGTAAGAAATCTAAAATGAAAATGGTGAAAAATGGCAAGGTTTGAATTCTATGCTTAATAGATTTGTACATTGAGCTTTAATGAGTTGTACATTGACTTGGAGGGAAAATATAATTCAAATGTGATGCATTGTACACTTGTACACATGCTTGAAGGCTTGCACATTCATTTTATATGTATACATTACATATAATTAGGGTTTTGATATAAACGTTTACGTTTAATGCTTGTTTTGATATAACGTTTTGAAAAGTACGTTAAATGGATAATGTACTTGGTAAAAATGATATTAAGATATAGACTTGACATATTAGGATGTTTACATGATATAAACATAGATATAGATGGCATTGATAGAGGTTGCGTGAGCTCGTTTACTTTAGAAATGTAAACTAGGTTACATAATAGAATGGAATAAAAACGAAAAATATTCCCGTGAAAAAGGTTATACTTAATATAGTAAGTAGATATTACATTGATGAAAATACTGGAAAATTACGGGTTGTTATAGTAACCTTAACAGTGGTAATTACTTAGTTCTGCTTTTTTTAAAAGTTAATACTGCTAGCTTTGAGTTTATATTGCTTGGTAAATTTTAATACTGCTAGAGTATGGATGTTTGTACTGCTAGCTTATAGCAGTTAATACTGCTAGGCTTCTTTTGGTAGTTAATACTGCTCGAGATTACATGGTTTATGCTGCTAGTAGTATCCGATGTCAGATGAGACATACATGGTTTGGATCTTGGATTGAACGGGATGCTTCGTTTAAGGGGAAGCTAACAGATTGTTTTCGGTTTTAGTTTATATATTCTTAACTGATTTTAAAGGCTTATATTTATTGGTTTAGTTGGTTACGAAGAGGATTACTTATCACCTATTTGAAGTTGAAGTGGAGTTATTTGGGTTTATGTTTTATCATACCTTTTAGCAGGAGGTAACTTGTTTGGGTTTTCAATGTTGTGACGAAGACTTGTCAAAATCTAGCAAAGGTGTATGATTTCTCTTATGGTGCTCAATGCGTACATTTGCTATCACTTGGTATGTGTCTCATAGGAGATGAGGATTTTTATCAAGAGGTTGCGATCTACTTATATTTCACAGATTTATTTATAAGTTTGACGTCACGTGGATAGTACAAGATATAAGACACAAGTTTGGGTTATTCTACTTCAGCATCAAGTTGGTTATACTTAGTTTTCTTCATCAGTGATCATTACATAGAGCCTACAGAATTAAAGATTCAAGAAATGGTTAACATATGGGTTTTAGGGGAAGCTTATTGTTAAAATGTTTAACCATTTACATGTGGCATTGAGGTGAAGGTTTTTACTATTGCTAGTCATTATTACTACTGCTAGTGTGAGTTTCTACTACTCAAGTTTATTTTTCTTATTGTGCTTAATGGTGGGTAATTTGAGGAGTTAGAAGGCTTGGATTAGAAGTGTGATATTGGTTTGTAGTGGTCAAGATCAAAGTTGCTTATATTCATATGTCCCCTATTGGATTATGACAAAAAGGGGAAGAAATATTAACAGGTTGCAACTTATAGATGCTTGGTGTGGCATATTACAAAGGAAGTCTGAATTAAGAAGATTTTGTTTCATTTAGGGAAATGATTACATCTCAACTTCAGGGGAAGCTTTGGCTTTATAATGAAGTTCGTACCCGACTTTGTTTGTTTTGTCATCATCAAATAGGGAAATATTGTTGGGATTCTTGATTTGATGAGACAAAGTGAATAAAAGAATTAAACAAAAGGACTTAAATGCAAAGTTGGAATTCTTCAAAAGATGGAAGATTTTGAAGATACTAGAAGATCTCCTTATTCAGATAAAAGATTTAGAAGATAAAGCTTAAAGTTTAAAAGATTTATTTGTTTTCCTAATTCTTATCTTTTGTAAACCTGGACTCCTTATGTTATAAAAGGAGGACCGAGCATGTAGGATACCACTTGTTGATCCCTTTTGAACAGATCTTACTTAGCATGTTAAAGCTTAGTTATGTTGGATAGATCCAAGACAACTATAATAGAAACTAAGATTGTGAATACTACAAACTATACAAAAACTAGTTTGTAATACTAAGAAGAAAAATGAAACAGTAAAACAAGATCTTGCTAAACTTTCAATATATTGAACACAATCAAAGTTACAGAATAACCTTTTAACTATGAATACTAACTATGAGAAATGACTTCTAGATCTATATCTCTAACTATGCCTTAGGGTTTCTTTTATACACCAAGAAACCCTAATGGGCTTACAAAACGTGTCTACTGATAATGCATATCTATTCCTAATATATCTCATGCATATCACATTAGCAATACTAATCTATTTATACTAACATTACTAAATATATAACTAACAGTATTAATAAACTGACAGTACTAACACTTTGTATTGGCAGCACTAACTATTTAAACTAACAGTACTAATGACTTAGACTGTTTTCTTTAATCTTCACCAGCAACACAAACTTAAACCAGCAGCATTAAGTTATAGAAGCCTCTAATTCCCAACAATCCTCCCCTAAACTTATGATTTACCTTCAAATCATCAAGTTTCTGAATTAAACCTTCTGTGTTGAGGATGCTTCCAAACACCTTACTATCTTGGTCTGTTTGCTTGATAAAAGATCTTTCTTAAAAGTTCTCTAGACATCTCACTATCTGCTTCTACTAATAATCTAGCCACCATCATCAATCCAAGTGTTCCTCTAGTTAAAGGATATTCTTTTTCAACCAACATGAAGATATCATGTCCTCTTACTAAAGATACATGGTAAACACCACATGTATCATAAAGCCTCCATACCAAAGGATCATGCATATACATTTGAAGCTTCCATAGAATATCATCTTTATCTGGTTTAAAAAATCTCTTTAGTTCAACACATAATTCCTTCTCTTTATCATCTATAGGCTCTGTTATACTGAACCTCTCCTTAACCAAATCCCAAAGCTTAACCAGGTTATCTCTATTAAATATCTTCAACATATCAGCAAAAATCTGATAAGCTTCTGTATGGTTTCCAACTCTGATAATTCTCTAATACCTTCTTATGTCTTTAGAGTAAACCTCCTAGTCTATGATTGGATACTTAACCTGCAAAGGTTGAATAACAAGTTCTTCCACTGGAACTATCACTAATAATTTCTGTAGTTCTTCTTCTGATAATTCTTTTTCCTTTTCTGCTGATTGTTCTTCACCTGAACCTAAAGCTTCTCTAATCTTTTGTCTTTTAAGAGGCTTTTCTAAAACTTATTGACCTGCTCTTTTCAGTCTCTGAACCTCCAAATCAGAACCCATAGGCACAAAAGTGAGTGTCCCGCAACCTTATAGAGTTTTCAATGTGTCCTTATAACCTGCTCAAATGAAAGTGACTTCAATTATTTAATAGAGTAACCTCCTTCTTGGTTCTTGATGTAATTTGATATGTAATCCTTTTGTTAAGCAAGAGTCATTAGCTTGTTCCTCTTAGCTTCAGCTCTTTGTTGTTGAGCAAAGAACTTCTTCCTTTAATTGACAAGTTCCACAAGCTTCATTGGTAAATCTTCTTCACTACACTTTTCACCTGCTTGAAACCAGTGAACAAAATCTTCATCTACTGCAACTCTAGCCAATACATCATCCCATTCAGTCTCTGTAAAACCCTGAGCTGCTTGATGCACTTGATCCATTCTCTGTGTTTCTGCTACATCAAACTCTTCTTGTAGCTTTTGAGCTACTTCTTTATCTCTGCTAATTTGAACCCACTCTCTCTGTTTCATCTTCCTTTTTTAGCCTTACTCTTATCTTTAGCAGCACTCTTTATGATCTCTATAAGTGTCTCTGCAAGGGTTAAATCATCAGCAGTAGTATCTGCATTTCTTTGAGGACTGGCAATACTAACTTCTTATGCAGTAGTACTAAATTCTTGACCATCACCAAAACCTTCTTGAGTTTCCAAATTCTATCCATACCTCCCCTGAACTTCAACATGTGGAGAAACCAATGAAATTCTAGCATCCAAATCCATTTCTTCTATCAGAATCCTCCCCGGTTTAGAAGGATCCTCTGTAACTAAATCCCCTTCATCTTCAAAGGTAACAAGTGTCAATCTCCTTCTTTTAGACTTGGACTTCTGAAACTTTAACTCATCCTCAAAAGACATTACCCTGTTGATTAACTTCTTAAAAGCAGTAGCATATAACTTCTTTGTCTTCTTGAGATGAGATTCTAATCCTTCTATCTTTTGTGACAAGGCTGTAACAATATCTATCAATTTCTCTTATTGTAGTCTGCCATCATCACATCCAGGTGTGTGACCTCCTAGGAGAGGTGAATCATGGGGAGTTGATGGTACATTATCTATCAATTCATGTTGTTCAAGTCTTTCCTCATCACTTCCAGGTATGTTAACTCCTAGGAGAGTTGAATCATAGGAATGTTTAGATGCCCTCTCATACCTAGTCTGAGCAATGACACCCCCCATGGCTTCTTGGCACTTGGGTCTGTCACATGAACCAATTTCTAGAGAAAGAGGATCATTAGACATTGCCATGGATTGGGGCTTAGCTAGGACTATGCTATCAAATTCACTCTAACCTACTACATTTTGGGCTGAAGCAGTTAATACTGCTTGTTATGTTCAGAATAGGGTTTTAGTGACCAAGCCTAACAACAAGACACCTTATGAACTATTACATGGTAGACCACCTAGTATAAGCTTTATGAGACCTTTTGGATGTCCTGTGACCATTCTTAATACCTTAGATCCTCTAGGAAAATTTGATGTGAAGGCTGATGAGGGGTTCTTGGTTGGATACTCTATAAATAGCAAGGCTTTTAGGGTATTTAACACTAGAACTAGGAAAGTAGAGGAGAACCTGCACATAACCTTTCTTGAAAACAAACCCAATGTTGTAGGGAGTGGACCAGATTGGCTCTTTGATATTGATTTACTAACAAACTCTATGAATTATGAGCCAGTTACTGCATGGAACCAGACTAATAGGAATGCAGGTATCAAATATAATGTTGATGCAGTACCTACTCAACAATATATTCTGCTACCATTACTTTCTGATAGTCCACAAAGCTCAAAGGATGCAGATACTGATGATGCTGGTAAAAAGACAGCTGAAGAACCAGCAAATAAAGTGAAAGAAATGGTCAAGAGAAGGAAAGAGGAGCTTCAAATAAAGAAGGTGACCAGAATGTGCAGGATTTGAGAGCCAAATTGGATAATTTGTTTGTTCAATAGAAGCAAGGTTATGCTAATAGCACTAATAGAGTTTCTACTATTAATCCATGTGTTAGTACTGATGGGTAAAGTTTTATTAATGCTAATGATCTTCCAACGAATCCTCTTATGACTGATTTGGAGGATACTACTGATCTTCTAAATACTGGTATCTTTAGTGGTGCATATGATGATGAAGATGTGGGTGCAGAGGCTGACCTTAACAACTTGGAAACAACCATGAATGTCAGTCCTATTCCCACAACCAGGATTTACAAGAATCATCCTAAAGAGCAAATCATAAGGGACCTACTTTTAGCACCCCAAACTAGGAGAATGACCAAGTCTGCTCAAGAACATGCTATGGTCAGTTACATCAAAAAGCAGAGGAGAACAAACCATAAGGATTATCAGAACTGCTTATTTGCCTGTTTTCTCTCATAAATAGAACCCAAGAAGGTGACACAAGCTTTGACAGATCTAAGTTGGATAGAGGCAATGCAAGATGAGTTGCTACAGTTTATATTGCAGAAGGTTTAGAGATTGGTTGATTTACCCAAAGGCAAGCATGCCATTGGAACAAAAATAGGTCTATAGAAACAAGAAAGATAAAAGAGGGATAGTAGTTAGAAATAAGGCAAGACTGGTTGCACAAGGTTACACCTAAGAAGAAGGAATTGATTATGATTAGGTTTTTGCTCTCGTTGCTAGGATAGAAGCAATCAGGTTATTTTTGGCCTATGCATCATTTATGGGGTTTATTGTGTACCAGATGGATGTGAAGACTGCCTTTTTATATGGTACTATTAAAGAGGAGGTGTATGTGTGCTAAACTCCTGGTTTTGAAGATCCACAGTTCCTTAACAAAGTTTATAAGGTAGAAAAAGCTTTATATGGTCTACATCAAGCTCCTAGAGCCTGGTATGAGACCTTGTCTACCTACTTATTAGAAAATGGATTTAGGAGAGGAACTATAGATAAGACTCTCATCAAGAAGGACACAGGTGATATCCTGTTAGTGCAGGTGTATGTTGATGACATCATCTTTAGATCTACAAAGAAGTCTTTATGTGTTGAGTATGAGCAGATGATGCACAAGAGATTCTAGCTTGAAGTTTTATGGGGAGTCACTTTCTGCTTCAGGTGTGAGGTAAGCAGGAAAGATGATGGAATCTTCATCAGCCAAGACAAGTATGTGGCTGATATATTGAAGAAGTTTGATTTTGTCACAGTAAAGACAGCAAGCACTCCAATAGAGACTAACAAGGCATTGCTCAAGGATGAAGAAGCTGAGGATGTGGATGTTCATTTATACAGATCAATGATTGGATCATTGATGTACTTGACAGCTTCTAGGCCTGACATAATGTTTGCTGTTTGTGCTTGTGCAAGGTTCCAAGTTACTCCTAAAGTCTCACATCTTCATGTAGTGAAGAGGATCTTTAGATACTTGAAAGGTCAGCCTAAATTAGGCCTTTGGTATCCTAGAGATTCACCATTTGACTTGGAAGCATTTTCTGACAGTGATTATGTTAGAGCTAGCCTTGACAGGAAATCCACAACAGGAGGTTATCAATTTCTTAGCAAAAGGTTGATTTCATGGCAATGTAAAAAGCAAACTATAGTTGCCAACTCCACTACTAAAGCAGAGTATGTTGCTGCTGCTAATTGCTGTGGACAGGTGTTGTGGATCCAAAATCAAATGCTTGATTATGGGTTCAATTTCATGAATACCAAGATTCACATTGATAATGAAAGCATCATTTGTATTGTGAAGAATCCAGTGTTTTACTCAAAAACCAAGCACATTAAAATAAGGCACCATTTCATCAGAGATTCTTATGAGAATAGACTCATTCAAGTAATTAAGATACATATAGATCACAATGTTGCCGATCTACTCACAAAGGCATTTGATGTTAGTAGGTTTAACTTTCTGATTGCTAGCATTGGATTACTTAATCTATAAAGATGTGTTTATTAGATTTATGATTAATGTGGTTTGAAGATGGTATTAGTGATGAACTTGGAGTTAAAACTGGTGGTTGTAAGGTTAATACTGCTAGGCAGGATTCGGTGCTGCTGGCCAAAAGTTAGTACTGCTAGGCAAAAGTTAGTACTGCTGAGCCAAAGTTTGTACTGTTGGGTTACCGTTACTGCTGCTTGTTACCGTTGGGGATAATACTGTTAAAGGGGTTTAGTGTAAATATAACGGTTTCTTTGCTAGTAGGTTTGCTATTAACTCTATAAAACCGTTCTCCATCATACAGTAACTTTATCTAATTCTCTCATACGCTCTCAATTACAAACCCTAAATGTATTCATCACCGATCATCAAAATTAATCATCAATGGATGATCTACAATTTGTTGACCAACACAACATGGTGGCCTACTTGGAAAGAACAAATTGGAATGCTGATTTTCATGAGATAGTGGACTTTCTTACCACTAGCCCTATACACTATGCCTTAACTGTAAGTCCTACTATCTATGCTTCATATATTGAACAGTTTTAGAATATTGCACATTCTCAAACAGTCAATGATGTGAAGCAAATTCATGCCACAGTTGATGGCAAGACGGTAGTAATATCATAATCATCAGTGAGGAGTGATCTTCACTATAATGATGAAGATGGTATTACTTGTCTAACAAATGAAACTATTTTTGAAAACCTTGCATTGATGGGGTATGAGAGTGATTCTAATAAACTTACTTTTCAAAAAGCTATATTCTCCCCTCAATGGAAGTACCTCATACATACCATTTTACACTGCTTAAGTTCAAAATCTACTTCTTGGAATGAATTTTCCACTAATATAGCATCTGCAGTCATTTGTTTAGCTAATGGTCAAAAGTTTAACTTTTCTAAACTAATTTTTGATGGCATGTTGAGGAACTTGGATACCAATACAAAGAAATTTTTAATGTATCCAAGGTTTTTACAACTCTTTTTGAATAATCAGATTTCTCTTGTAGAACCTTTTAATGATATTTATAAAACACCTGTACATACTAAAAAGGTTTTCACTAACATGAAAAGAAAAAGAAAAGATTTTTCAGGAAGAATTACTCCATTGTTTGCATTAATGTTGGCACCACCATTAGTAGAGGGTGACGGTTCAGGACAACCCACTGAACCCTAACCAGCACCTTCTACTACTCAACCCATAATTAAAGAACAAATCCCTATTATTAAATCATCATCACCCCAAAATACTCAAACACCTAGGCAAGCCTTCCAAGATGACACTCAGTTACCTCAGACTAGTGTGCCTATACCAAATGTAGCAGATGAGGCTGTTTTTAAGGAGTGAGATGATAGAGTGGTGAGGGCTACCACTACTGCTGCTAGCTTAGATGCAGCACAGGCTAGTGGTAACATAACTAAGACCCAATCCACGGCAATGTCTAATGATACTCTTTCTCAGGAAATTGGTTCAGGTGACAGACCCAAGTGCCAAGAAGCCATAGGGTGTCATTGCTCAAACTAGGTCTGAGAGGGAATCTAAACATTCTTATGATTCACCTCTCCCAGGAGTTAACACACCTGAAAGTGATGAGGAAAGACATGAACAACATGAATTGACGGATAATGTATCACCAACACCTCATGATTCACCTCTCCCAGGAGGTCACACACCTGGAAGTGATGAGGGCAGACTACAACAAGAGAAATTGATGAATATTGTTACAGCCTTGTCACAGAAGGTAGAAGGATTGGAATCTGATCTCAAGAAGACAAAGAAGTTGTATGCTACTGCTTTTAAGATGTTAATCAACAAGGTAAAGTCTCTTAAGGATGAGTTAAAGTTTCAGAAGTCCAAGTCTAAAAGAAGGAGATTGACACTTGTTATCTCTGAAGATGAAGAGGATTTAGTTGCAAAGGATCCTTCCAAACAGGATTTAGATGCTAGAATTTCATTAGTTTCTCCACATGTTAAAGTTTAGGGGAGGTATGGACAGAATTTGGAAAATCAAGAAGATTTTGGTGATGGTCAAGAAGTTAGTATTGGTGCACAAGAAGTTAGTACTGCCAGTCCTCAAAGAAAT
>BQNB010054936.1:0-39325 GCA_026074375.1 Tanacetum coccineum
AGGGCCAACGATGCAATGCTCATTTTCGTCAAAATAGTGTGATTTGTATCAAATAGTTTTATAACGTAATGAAATAGTCAATAAAGTGAACGCGAAGTAGCTCATAGGGTGACAACAAAATGATAGCAAAATGGTTTATGGGTTGGCATCGAGATTGTTTGTAAAGCGATAGGTCATAACAAGTATTAAGAATATCCGAACGGACGCATAAAGAATTATTCAATCAACAAAGTGGACGTAAAGAGTCGTGTTCTAAAGGTAGGTGCTCCAAAGTGACACGTATGAGGTGACAAGTTAATTGTCGTACTCCCATCAACTGGAAGCCTTCAAAACGATGGATTACGAAACAACATATGTGATTCAAAAGCATAAGAAGAGTGTTCCAACTCGGAGTCGAATGGTAAAGTAACTAGTAGAATTTACATTGGTGTTCGAGAGAGTAAATGAGAAATCAGAAAGTACGCGAAAAATCAGAGTGATCAATATTTATATAACAGACCGATATAAGGTAAATAGTAAGACGTCATATGATAGACGTAAGAGAACGAAATCATAGTCTAGTATTAAATACTCATTATCCATGTAATAGTAGTAGGGATGCAAAAGAGAGCATATAAGTTACCTGGGAGCAAGCGCGTGCGGATATCGGAGAAACAAGGAAAGACTCTATATTTTGAAAAACATGGTCATAGTCTAGGTTTTGAAAACGACCTAGTTCTCTATGACTTCAGCTCTGATACCATCTGTAACACCCCCAAAAATCAGGACAACGCAGCGGAATGGTAACATTGGGGTGCTACTTCAGGGCACAAAACACAAGTCACAGAAAACGACCTCAAAAGAGACGTTTTAAGATAAATTTCACATTTGATATATTAAAATCAGAGTTTACAAAGGATCCCATTTATAATGCAATAGAAACATTTTGTTTAAAAACGTTATCGAATGGTACTCAAGTTATTAAGCCTTCAAAAATATATATCCGCGCGACTCGAATGCTCCCAATGCTCCACTAGCAAAATAGTAACCTGAAAATACATGCTAAAACGTCAACAATAATGTTGGTGAATTCATAGGTTTAAGTAAAAAAACGGTATTGAAATAATTTAAGAAATATTTCAGAAGAAAAGTAGCGTTACAACATTTAAAAGTGTTATTTCCGAAATCCAAGTAGTGATTTAATAAATCTAGTAATGTTCAGTAGTGGACCACAAGATCGAAGTAATGGTGGACTAAGTACGTATTCCGATATCCGAAGTGCCAAAAAACATGTAATAGCAGATATGTACGTATTCCATTAGTCCAAAATAGGTAAGGTTAGACAAGAGAAAAACAATTTCATCATGTCCAACACTTTGTATTATTGCACTAAGTCATGGAACCGAGCCTTAACTAGTTTGTGCCCATATGTATAGTTGCTTCGCCAACAACCTAAAATTATTCTCAATGTTATTGCCAATGGTCAAACTTGTGAACAGAAATCCAGGTGGGGATTGTCAGTCCCGATAGATCTATCCTCAACACTCGCGCTCTAATTACAATAGCAATTGACGGTTCATGATTTGTGGGGACTTATATTGGCGTTAGTGGTAAACTTGGCATAATATTCAGGCAGAATTTGGATAGCATACAGTTTAAAACCATAACACTTGTGTCCGTCTAGTAAAACAATCATGTAATTCCACCACATGATAGAGTTATAAAACATGGAGATAGAAATGGGGTAGCTATGTATCACTCACAAAGTATTGAAAGGTTATTGTACTGTAGTAAAAATATTTTGAGTTTGTAAAAAGAGCATGTATTCCCTGCGGGTTTAAATAAACATTGAAAAGATTGAAATGCGAGACTATGAACTCACAAAGTCCTTGAAAAGTAATCACATTGTTATAAGATAAACGAGTATGTAAAAGAGTTTGTAAACAAGCATGTATTCCCCTCGCGGATTTATAAAACATTAAAAAGATTGAATTGCGAGACTATGAACGTGATGTATGGATTGTATAAAAATTTTGTATGGATTGCTTAAGAATGTTATATATGCCGTGGGTTTTAGAGAGAAAAAGGAGAGAAAGAAAATGAAATTTGCATGTAAAGAGGTTATGGAAAGATCACTTATGCATGCATGCTATATATAGTATAAATATCTTCTTAACTTAACCATGGTTACTTTCTAACCCTAGGTTAAAGTTAACTTAACAAGTTGGTAAAAGGTGTAAGAGATCTTTTATAAAATATCTAGATATTATGTATACATGTAACTTTGAAAAGTCTTGGTATTATCCACCAAAAATTCGGCATATTGTATGTATATGTGATGTTATATTTGTTATTTTGAGTATTGGGTATAATCGTGGGTATTCGTTTAGGCGTAGTTAGGTTTTAGAACTTCCGGGTATGCCTAAACGCATTTTATTATGAAAGTAAAGCATTTTTAGTAAGCAAAATAAAATAAGATGAACAAAGTTATTAATTATCCTCATAATAATCATATAACACTTGCTTGATGTAAACATTTAATTGTTTAATGCCCGTTTATATTGTATGATCATTTTCAGTCTACGCGATTTAGCTTAACGATTAAAATTAAAAGTGAACGCGTACGAGAAAAAAAATAAATAGTGAAATTAAATAGTATTGTAAATGACCTGAAAATATGGAATGTTACAAACCAGGGTTTTATTTTGTTTGTGTGGGTTACTAACGTTTTCATGACCGGTTTATTAGGTTACTCCCAATATTATCACTTACAACACCCGGTTGCAATCCTACGTGGATTTAGTAACTCATTACCAGATCCCCATTACCCTTTCGCCATTTCCCCATTTCTATAAACCCTAATCAAACACACACACACAGATCCCCATTTCATGAACAAAATAAAAAATTGACTCTGAGATTAGTGTTCTCATCTTCCCAAGAAGGTATGATCTACTCCTTTTTTATATAAGGTTAAAAAATTAAACTTTTTTATTAAAAAATTAGGGTTTCTTGAAATTAACTCTTTTTTAATTATATTGTTTCAGATGGCATCTTCGTCATCATCTTCTAGTTATCTGATAAGATTTCATCGTGGAGGTTGTATTTGTAAGCGATCCTTTGTAATCATGTTATGAAAAGTTATCTGAGATTACGCATGTTGAGTTGGATGCAAATGAAGTTTTTTTTGTTAGTTTGGTAAGATTTTAGTTAGTGTGTGTTACTTGTGATATCTAACAGATTTTTATAAAAGTTCCTGGTTTAGAGTTAAAGTTAGGTTTGAGAACCTTAAAAACTGATAACGACTTGGCCCAATGTGTTGAAGTAGCTGCTAAAAATGATAATGTGGTAGATATATATGTGTCTCACTTTGTGTTTGACTTTTGTGATGCCACTTCCAAGTAGTCGATCAACAATGTAGACATATGTTGAACAAAAATGACTTGCTAGTGATAGTGATTTAGATGATGATGATTTTAAATATATTAGGTATGACGTTGACGAGTTGTAGAGAGTGACACTGCATCTGTGGATCATTTATCTGATGGGGAAGAGGAAATTTATGATACTAGGACTAGACAACCAGACCCAAAACCTAAAAAGATGTTTGATGATAACTTTCTAAGTAAAATATACAATGGATTTACCAAGGCTTGAGTTATGTGAAAAACGATGTGTCTGCTTGACTAAAGATGATTACTGATACGGACAACACTAGGTGATAACGTTCTTCATCAATGTTCCTACTGTCAAATGGAAGTTAATGAGGAACGTCTTATGGTGTAAAGTATGAAGTCTCCTGATCGACTTAAAAGAGCTTATTGGAATTTTATGCTTTGGTAATGGTTTACAAGTTATACTATGAAGTAAATACCAAGGTGACTTCTGGTATATGTTGTAAAGATGTCCAAAGATAGAAACTGTCATTCAGGTTTTGTGGGCACCTTGATGCAAAATGAAAGGAGTTTTCAAATTAATAAATTGAATGATGAGCATTCTTGTTCTAGGACTTATGAGTATGGTACCTTAATCACAAGTAAATGGATTGCTAGAAACTTTGCCAAAAAGATAATGTTGAATCCTTGTATCAAAGTCAAGGAAATAACTGATGCTATCTTAAAGAAATACAAATGCAAGGTTGGTATCAGTCAAGCTAGAAGGGGAAAATGAAAGCTTTAGAACAGTATGAGACTTGTCTAGAGGATCATTATGGAAAGTTATGGTCATATGCTCCTGAGATACTTAAAACTCATCCTGGTCTCAACACTGTAAATGAGTAGTGGATTCAATTGTCTATGGTAAGAACTATTTTAGTAGGTTTTATGTATGCTTTAAGGCTTTAAAGGATGGTTGGTTACAAGGATGTAGGAGGGTCATAGGGATTGATGGTTGTTTTTTGAAAACAATATGTAAAGGAGAACTTATGCTGCTGAGATACTTAACTCCAATCCTGGTTCAACATGTAAAATGAGTGTGGATTCAATGCCTGATGGTAAGAACTATTTTAGTAGGTTTTATGTATGCTTTAAGGCTTTAAAGGATGGTTGGTTACAAGGATGTAGGAGGGTATAGGGATTGATGGTTGTTTTGTGAAAAAACATTATGTAAGGAGAACCTTCTTGTCAGCAGTAGGTTAGAGATGGGAATAAATCAGATCATATCCTATTGCTTGGGGCTGTTGTGTATGTGTGGAGAATAAGGACAATGGGTTCTTGGTTCATGGAACTTTTGATTTAGTGATTTGGGTTTACCATCTGGTCAAGGCCCTCACTCATTTTCTGATCCAACATAAAGGTAAATATGCATTACTTTTGTTCACATGTTCTTAATTATTGCTTATACTGTTTTCTAATTTGTTTATGTTTATATGCGGGTAATACATTGAAGCTGCAAAACAGGTTATGCTCATGGCTGAACATTAGACAATGTGGCTAGGACACTTATATGATAACTTTAGGAAGAAATACACTGGGGTGTGTATAGGAATCGGTTCTCCGGAACAGCGAGCAAAGGCAACCTATCCCACAAATGTTGAGACGGTGATGAAAGAGATCCAATGTATAACAAGGATGCAAACAAACACCTTACTGGATAGGCATCCTGAAAGGTTGGAGTAGAGCATACTTCACCACTGATAAGGCTTGTGATGCTGTTGAGAATGGGATTTCTGAATGTTTCAATGCCCTTATAGTAGATGATAGAAGGAAACCAATCATAAACATGCTTGAAGACATCAGGCTATTGTGTATGGATAGATCACAGAGGATGAGAGAGAAGCATGAAAAGTGGAATGATGGTATCTGTCCAAACATAAAGAAGAAGCTTGAGAAGTGCAAAGATGATCACATGTAATATCTTTACTGTCTGTATTAACATTATGGTTATGAAGGGTTCAAGCTTGAGAAGTGCAATCATAAACTTACACTATTTTTGAAATACTTGCAGATTTTGGAAAGTCATTGCAAGTGGTCAGACCAGCTTTGAAGTAAGAATATGAGTTATGTAGGGTTCAAGGGTTAATGTAAAACGAGCTAGGAATTATACATGTAGGGGTTGGCAATTATCTGTATTCTCCATGTGTGTACATGGTTATTACGCTGCATTAACTTCTACACAAAGACACTTGGAAAATAATGTGTCTCAATGGTATACACGAGGAAGTATTTGTGTATGCTTATAACCATTTCATACAGTCCTATGAAATGGAATGGATCAATGGCCAAATTCAACTACTTATCAAAAGCCATCTGACTTCCTATTAAAATAAGGATGCCTGGAAGACCACCACATAAGTGGAAAGAGAGAATGCCATGGGAACGATGATGGGGGGGGGAAAAAAAAGGGGTATAGAACAAGGATAAGTAGAAAGGGACAAATTGGTCATTGTTTTTTATGTAAAAAAACCAGGACACAATCAAAGGAGTTGCCAACTAAAACTGAAGGGGGACATAAAGGTGTTGAAAAAGGTTGTGCGGGAGTGACAGGAACCTGGGTAAAGGATGTAATGCAAGTGTTCGGGAATGTGTGTGCAGGGTGGTTGGTTAAGCTGCTAGGGGTGGGTAGTGTAACTGCTAAGGGAGAAGGTTAGGTGACTGGCTAGGCGTGGTAGTGTTAACTGCTAGGGGAGGTAAGGTGACTCGTTAGAGGAGGTAGGTGAACTGCAAGTTGAGGGGAATTGTGTTTAGCAAGGGGGGGGGATTGTGTCTGACAGAGGGGGTAGGAAATGCATAGTATTTGGGGTGGGAAAGTAGTGTTAGGGGTTAGGATAGTGAGTTGCTTAAGGGGTGGTTACTGAAGTGAGTGCTAGGGTGGGAAAGGTTTCTGCAACACACATCTTCACCAGATAGTGCAAGTTTGTGTGAGTTAAGGGGGGTTGCTAATGCAGAGGCTCTTAGGACAGGTGTGTTTATTAGATCACCTGAGAAAGTAGGATAAGTTTGCAGATACTGGGAGTAGCTGATGAATGGGCTAAGCGAAGTCAAATGCAAGGTAGTTAAGTAGCCGAGGAGAGGGGATGGATCCAAGTCAAGGATGTATCCTCATTGGTATTAGACCCAATAGGGATTTTGGTGTTCCTGGGATCCAATTGATTGGTCAGACTATGTTAGGGTAAGTCATTCCATAAACTAAGTTTAATCTTTAAGTATTAAAGCTCAAAAAAAATTAAAATAACTAATGTGAATCTTTTAGATGCGGATAGTATGGGTATTCCCAAGACCTACATTGGCCTGAAGGTATATACACCACAAGGATTGCATTTATTTGAAGCTTGAGCTATCTGTCTGAGATTCAATAGTAGCCATCACCCACCAGTTGAATCCCAAGAACAAGAAGAAGCACACAATGCAGAGAACAACCAGTACAAGGAAACAACCATGTGCAAGAAACAACCAGTGCAAAGGGAGACAAGTGCCGTTCCAACTCAGACCATTGTTGCAAGGAAATCAGAAAGGATTGCACAAATCTTGTTTAACAAGCCCCAACCCGGAACCTGGATTGGAGATCATGATGATGCATTTTCAAATAGAGTAATGGGTTTGTGTGGACTTAGATTGGCATGCCAAACTGTTAGGAATTTTGTCATGTGCATAATTCACCTTATGTGGTAATAAAACTTATGTGATGTATGAATCCGTTAGGAGTACTTTGTTAAACACTACTTTTGGTCCTATGTTGGAACATGATGTATTAACTATCAGTTATAATCTTAATGTTAGCTTAATTTGTGTTCTTTTATATCATTACTTATATAAACTAGGTTACACCATTAACAAACATGAGTTATCTTAATCTTAACTCTTAAAAAAGGACTTTCACATTAACCTGACCATTACAAGCATATCCAACAACCTAAACCTAAACTGGTTTTCATTACACATTATACAACCATAAATTAACCTGCATTACCACACTAACACAAAAAGATGCATACACCTAGAAATACCAAATCTTAAAGAAACCTAATAAGGATCATGGTCAAAATCAAGACAATCAACACCCTTTTGTAAAAGGTTGATCGAGAGTGTCGATTATTAAGTTCAAGAAGCTGTTGTTGATGATTCATCACAGTCAAATGCAGCTGAAACATCCTTGCTTTGCTACCATTGATTTGGTTTAATTGAGGATCAATCAACCTGAAAAATTATAGTTTCTTGTAGGCTCCATGAAATTGGGGCACCCAAAGAAACCTCCTTCGCGCGGTTATTTTGTGTCCATGAGTTTGTAACCTTACGACCGATCACCAACAGACCACAAAGTTACAAAGGATATTCATGTTGTGTTCATGGTGGATTAGAGAGTTGGGAAGAATGGGTTTACTAAACCTGATCTTAAAAGTGTAAAATATATAATAAAGAAATGAACGGAAAATAGGTGTCGGGTGAACGTTACGGCACACAATACCGGTTTACACAACTCGGTAATCCCCTCAAAAACAAATAACATTAGTATAAATTTTATAAACATTCTAGTAACAATAATAAACCGGTCTTGAAAACGTTACTAAAACACACACAAATGAACACCCTGGTTACTTAGGACACACTTTGAGGAAACCTTAGTAATCTGCGTATGTATTAACCCCAGCCTGTTGAAATCTCACTCAAAAAAAATACTCTCGTCACTCGATAACACTCTCCATATCTCTTCATTTGGGGGCGCCACCACTCGCAATTTTTATTTTATTTTTTCACTTTTCAACACTAAACACAAATTTAATTTTATTAAAATTAAAAATAATATTACATAATAAAAAAACTTAAATTAAAAATACAGAAACAATAAGACAATTAAACGATACGAAAACTAAAAACATAAACAAACACGAAACTAAACATCTGCGTTTGGATATTTTCCTTCATAATTGCAGGTTTGTTTCCTTTCAATGATGGCTCATTTATCTCTTGGCGGCAACGAGGAAGGAGTCGGAGCATAAGAAACTCCAGCTTCTACCTCATCATCGTACCTCTTTTTCTCTATTCGCCCCTCGTATGCTATTTCAGCAAAAGCATAACATGTACCTGTTATAATCTGAGACACAAAGTGACGGATTACAGACTCCGATTGGCTTCCCACGGCGCTTGACGTTTCAACCGATTTTGGCTTTTTCGGGGCCCGTTTATTGCCGGCGGGGACGCTTCCTCTTGATCAGGACCAAATGTTCTTCGAGATTATCATTCATCATTAGGCTCCGTCGCATTCATTTGGACGGTATTTTTCAAGTTTTCCACATCACGTGTAGTATGATTTTTTTTTACCAAATTCGGTCGAATTATAAAATCGTCTTGCATTCTCGACCAAATGAGAGCATCACTTTCACCACTTTTTCGAGATTAGATGTTTGTAGTTACGTGAAAACGTTGGCAATCAGCCGTGCTCATGGTCCATTTTCCCGTCATCATATTTTTGGTCTTACGAGGAGGAGTGTTGATTCGGTTGTTGAAATCTTGCGTACTCAGGTTCCAATTAACGTCGTCTATGTTGGTATTTTCTGATATTGGCGATTTGCGAGTGCTCGATCCATGTCTCGGCTAGCAAAGTTTCTTCGTTGTTTATTCAACGGGTAACAGCTCGACTTGATGACATTTCACTCTTCATCGTCCTCGTCCAACTAGACAATAGGCTGTTTCTCGTTTTTTGTGTTTACGCCCTACCTTCACGGGGATTTTGCATTATTGGGGTACTTGACTGTGTGGTTGTGATTGTTGTGTGGAAAAACGTGGTGTGAGATTCATGGACGGAAAATGTTGCGGTTGTGATGAAAAAAATTGTGGTGGAGGATTTCTTGGATTCACGAAATTTTGGAAGCCGTATGGTTGTTGTTGTTGATGATACGCCAATTGTGATTGGTAAGCTTTTTCGGGTGACATTTGCGGTCCAAAAGGAGGATACGGTTGCGAGGAAGAATTTGAGTTTTGTGAACCCGGGGTAGACGGATTCGATTGGTTCGGAGAAGCTGAGTATTGGTGTGGGTTGGAGTTGAGAAGATGGGTAAAGTAACCGAGTTCATTTGATGGTTGAGACATTTTTTTTTTGTAGTGAAGATGTGTTGAGATATTGAAAGTATAAGAAGTTTTTGGTAGAGAAGTGTGTATTAAAATGTTAAAATGAAATGGTATTTATAGTGAAAAAGTTGGTATAAATTTTGAAAAAAACAATTAAAAAGTTTGAAAAAAAAATACGCGTTTGGCTTTATAACCCAAAGGTGATAATTTTGAACATTTGTCGTATTTGATCATGGCCGGTGGCGAGGATATCTTGTTTTGGCTGTCGGCGAGCTATCCTGGTGTGGTGGCGGGGCGCGTGGCGAAGCCACGTAGGACATGGCGAGGCCCCCTCGTCACCATACTCCTTACTCTTAGGACCATCACAACTGCCTCTCCAAAGAGGAGTTGAAGTTGTATTACAATTCAAACAGCTTCTAGAACCGCCGCTGCTCTAATCCATTTTCTCTTCCTATCACTACCTGATCTCTGCAAAAAAAAGAAAAAAAACTATCATAAATCTTGTGGCTGTTATGCATTACATGAGAAATGAAGGAAAAATGTTATTTATAAGATCTTATATTTTATAACATACATGTGATTTAAATGCTATTTAAAGGTTTTAATTGCAGATTATTCATTGTTGCTATAGAGTTGAGATCAACATAGACTCCAAATTTAGCATAGACCTAATGAACCAATCCTAACCACTCATTTTTTCATCAAAATAATAAAAACTCATTTTCCACCTATCTTTTTTTGACAAAATAAAAATATCTGGCAAAGCGGGTTAAAATCGTCCTCAACACGACAAAAATTTACACCATCGCGACAAGAGTTATTTTTTTTATCTTTCAGTAGACAACCACTTCGATTGACTTTCGACGAAATTTTTTTCGAATTTTTTTAGTTACGTGCTCGGAAAAAATCTTATGTGATTTTGTATCACAATGCACATGTGATTGTTGGATACAAATCACATGTGTTTTTTTTCAAACATAACTAAAAAAATCGAAAAAAAATTCGTCGAAAGTATAGAAGTGCCCCTCTATAGAAAGATGATTTAATTCTCGTCGCGATTGTATGTTTTATTTTGCGTAACGATTAAACGTGTTTGGGGAGATATTTATTTCTTAAAAAAAATGTGGAAATTGTGTTTTTTTATTTTGATGAAAATGAGTGGCTAGAATTTGGTTCTTGATACGAAGTCTATGCTAATTTGTAGGTCCTATGTTGACTTTGCTTGTTGCTATAATGTGCTTGTAACTGCCGATACTTTTCATTTCTGGATGAATGAAAAAAATTGATTCACTATCAAAAGATGGCTTAATGAGGATACAAATCTTTTGTTCTAAATCATAAATACTACCCACATTAAATATAGCAAACTCAATCTTATATATTATTAGATTAGATAAGAAAGATAATATTAGTGTGTGTTTGGCAAAAGTAATAATAGTAGTGTGTAGTAGTCGTTCAAGCCCACCAACACTAGTAGCTCTAGCAGTAGGGGAGGCTCAAGCTCTTTTGAGGCTTGAAAGCAAAACTTAAATGAAGGCTTTTCGATTCATCGGATTAAAAGAACATCCAACTATAACAAAAAATACAATGAAAATCTAAAATTTGATTGAAGATAGAAAAAATAACATAAGAAAAAGAAAATCAAACTTCCGTTTCATGATAATCTAGAAGCACAAACGAAAAACGAAGCAGCACGAACAAGCCTTGTTCATGTTCTCTAGTTTAAATATAAACGAACAAACGAAATAATGTGAACGGTTAAATAGATGGACAGTGGCGTTCATGTTTATTTGTTGAAAAATATTTATATTTTTCGTTCATTAAAACACTATCGATTCATAAGTGATTCTTTAAACGATATTTATTTATAAGCGATTCTTTAAACATGTAATTTGTTTAGATTATTGGATAAAAGTCATTAGCATTGAAAGAGCTCAATTCATTTTTTAAAATAATAAAAAATATATTACCCAGTCATTTTTCTTAAACTCAAATAAGGATGTAATACTATGGACTTAGAAAATAAAGAAAAAGTATCGAATATCCTTTATATTTTTTCAATTTTAGTAACGGTTTTTATATGTTTAGTTATACACACAAAACACTTTATAACTCACTCCAAGACAGAGTCCACCGTTACTCATGTTTGTTTTTTTTGGTATTATTTGGAGGGTTATTGTTGAAGAAAGGGGAGAAGCCTTTCGTATGACTTGGCCAGCGGGGAATCGATTTAAAGATAGCTAGTTTTCCAATGAGCCTTTGCATTTCCTTAATGTTTTTGGAGGAAGTGAGAGATCCGATATGGCCTTCTGTCTTTTTGGGGTTTGGCCCTGATTCCTTCGCATCTTCACTGTGAACTTTATATCCAAATAATTTGTCATTATTATCCACCAACCCTAAGAACTTTTTTTGGGATTCAGCTTCATGTTTTTTGACTTTTAACTTTTCGGTATGTTTCTTGCCAATGACAGGAGATCCTTCTTCATCTTTAATGTTTAATAACCATGTCATCCACAAATATGCTTTCAGGTTCCCTTCCTATTTGCTTTAAATAAGTTGAGTCAACCAATACGTTGGTAGGTGGCACCGCATTTTTTAAACCAAATGGCATCTTCTTGTTACCAGTATGTCCATTAGCTCTGGTGTAACACTGGCTTTTTTGTCTTTTCCTCATCTTCTTTTGCCTTCTGAATTTTGCTGGTTAACCCTTTGTAGGCATCAAGGAAAGCACTTGTACTTGAATACCCCCAGACCTACTCGACCTTGATGTCAATTTACTAGGCAATGGCGATAATAGCTCTTTTGGGCTGCAGAGTTCAAAAATTTTTAAATCATACACATCCTCATGATCATCAATTTCATGGAGAAGAACTGTAGTTAGAGATATAGTTCGGGTATTGACTAGGAGGTACTATTCTGTCATTACCCCATTCGGCTTACCTCATTTGTGACCACCACTTTGTGCTTTTTTCTGGAGAAAAGGTCGTTCTTTTCTGGCAGAACGGTTCCAAAGACGGATTTACAATGAGGGATTGCTCTTGGATCTTGGCGAGGCACGCCGGTCATGTCAGAAGGGTTCAACAAAGCGAAGACCTCTCATGTTATTTATTTCAGGAGGTCTTTAGTTGGTTCTGCAATATGGTGAAAGTTTCCTTCCTATGGTATATAAATATTGATCTGGGACGAAGTACGGGATTTATCTCTGTTTTTGGACTCAGTAAGGTTGCCCTTCATCTGCTGTCCGCATCATAGATTTTCAGGTTGCTTCTTCGTCAGTATTTGTTTTTCCTTCTCGAAGTCTGCATTTCTGCGATTATCGTTGACTCGGGTCACCAGGAGTTGCTATACCTTTCGGAGTGAGAACCTGATTCATTGAAGTGGATAGTCGCATGGTATAAGAATAGCATGCAGTGCTTTCAACCCTGGTCTTCCCAAGATTATGTTGTAGGGAGAGGGGGCGCGAACGACTAAAAATTTTATGGACATCCTTCTGCTCAGACCTTCATTCCCAAAACATACTTCCAGATCGATTTTCCCCAATGGTTTCGCCACCTCGCCGGCGAAACCCACCAAGTCCGTTCTTGTTTCTCTTAGTCCGGCCCTTACCTTCGCAGGCAAGTTTTCAAAACAATGTTCAAACATGACTTCCACGGATGAACCCTCATCCACATACACACGCCTTACCAGATAACCTTCCACTTCGGCTTCTATGATTAGAGGTTCATCGGATGCATCATCTGATATGACCCCTGGGAAGGTGATAGGGGTGTTCATCCAAGCTTCTGTTGCTTCGCGGTCCTTGCGTTTCTTCTCTTTGGAGGAGAGGATTCTGACCATGTTGATTACCTTGGGTGGAGGGGGAGGGTTTCTGCCTTGACCCCTTCCTACTCTTTGCCTTAGGTCCTTCATCAAGTGATTCAACTTTCCTGATTCGAGGGCGATTTCCAATTGTTTTCTCAACTGTATGCAATCATTTGTGTGATGACCCTTATCTTGATGATAGTCACAGTATTTATCGGGGTCGCCTGTTCTCAACGGATTTGCTACTGGTCTTGGTGCTGGCAATTGCAGTTGGGTTTCGGTAGCTAAAATTTCTTTGGGACACTTAATCAGAGAGTCCAGAGAAAGTACAGGCACTGCTTTGTTTGCTTGGTCTCTTTGGGGATAGGGAGCTCTGTAATCCCTATGCCTTCCACCGTTGAAATTGTCTCTTACCTTGTAAGGATTTTTATAATCATTTCCCTTGTAGTCTCTTCCTTGGCTACTTCGGTTGTCTCTGTCATTTCTTTTGGAGGTAGGAAAGGTCAACCTCTGATGAACGTCTCGTGGTCCTGTCGGAAAGGACAGGCGACGATGAATGTCCCTCGACTCTCCTGGTGGGAGTTCTGTGAGGGCATACGCTTCTTCCGCTCGGACAAATTCATCCACCCTTCTCATCATTTCATCAACGGTTTTGGGTATGTTGCTTGAGAAGCGTTTTGCTAGTTCAGGGGATTTTATTGAATCCATGAAGGATGAAATCTTCATGACCTCCGGAACACCCATGATGAGACCCGTTTCCACTGTCCATCTTTCTTTGAACGCCGGTAGGGTCTCGTTAGCCCTTCTCACCACCTTGGTGATCTCATGGGGCTCTTTGTAGCACGCCCTCCTTATTGAGTATCTGGTAGTGAATGCTTCCCTTAGTTGGTACCATTCATTGATGCTATTGAGTGGAAGACTCTCGAACCAGCCCCTGGCTCCTCCGTCCAATGTTTGCTGAAACATCCGACACCAAACCGGCATGGGCCATTCTCCTGAGTTTGCTGCCATCGAGAAACGATTTAAATGATCGGCTGGGTCAGTGGACCCATCATACAGCGTGATGTTGGTAGGCATAACATATTCCGGGCCAGCGAACTCAATGATCCTTCTTGTGAGGGGTGTTTTTAGTTTTTCCTTGAAGGGCTTGCTTAAGTCTTCCTCGCCGACCTCTTTTCCTCTCGCGACACGTCCTTCTTTTAGAAGTATATTGTCTGTTCCAAAATCCAGACGTATCGGATCAGCCTTGTTCTGTCGGTTGTAATCTTTGATTATGGACTTTATTGCCGAAATGTGCCCTTCAATTTGCTCTTTTGTGAGAGGAGGGGGAGTCCCTTCTCGCTCGTGCCGATCGTCTATCCCTCCTCCAGATGGTTTTGTCATTCTCTCTTAGCTGGTAGATGAGATAAACGGGTCCCACGGATGGCGCCAAAATGTTAAGGTAAAATTCCGTACCTTGAGTTTAGGGTGCGTTCCCTCAACTCTTGGTGAAGTATTCTCTTGAATTTCCTGAAAGTAAAAAAGAATACCCGTTAACTCGCTCCGGATGTTGACCCAGGACCAAGCTCGGGTGTGAGAGTAAGTATGTGAGTATGAGCCGAAGGGGCTATAGCAATAAGTGTGTGTGTGTGTATGCAGTAAATGCTGTCCCTTGAATAGTAAATACGGGGGTATTTATACTAGTCAAAACACTGTAGAGATGTACGGTTTCTGGCATGTAGGTGACGACCCTTTCGTCATGTCTCTATCGCCTGTGTCTTAGATGGTGACATCTCTTTAGTTGACGTCATAGTTTATCGTGTAGTCACTATCTTTCTGTGTTTATGGTGACGTTATCTCTTTGATGACGTTGTCCTGTAGATCTCTGGAATGAAGTCAGCGCTTTGTTGTTTACTAGGCTGACGTTCCGTACCCGTTTGGACCTTCATGACCTGTTCGGACACTTGTGGCCTTTTCGGACTTGAATAACTTGCTTGGTCTGGAATGATTCGATTGGGCTTGAATGTTTCGCTTGGGCTTTGTGTGGCCTATTCGGGCTTTTAGCCTGTCCGGCATATACGCGGACAACTTCCACTTTGTCATCTTCGTCCATATCTTCCATTATATTTTCATTATATTTTCATCATCTTCCTAAAAGAAAATATACTCACCCAAAAACACACATATAAATTCAAACCCACCAACACCTATACATGAAACCACCACCACGAAACCATTACAAGCAGATTTTCGAACAGATCTGGTCGGGTTGTGAATCTAACATATATCTAAAAACTCATATTCAAACAAGAAGAAAATCTAGACACAAACAAATACATCTTTTTGAACCCATATTGTTGGTGTTCTTATTGTTGTCAGCAGCCGTCGTTGTCAGCTGCCGTGATGATAACTGCGTCGTTGTCAGCCGCCGTTGTTGTTGTCGCTGCCGCTAACTCTGTTGTTGCCGTCGTTGTCAGCAGCCACCGCCTCCTCAGGCGACTGAATGATGGGGTGTTGTGGTGTGGTTGTAGGTGATGATGATATAGGTTGATGTTGGTTTATTCAAGAACACATCATGAACAAACTCCAACAATGATTTCATAAATAAATTTGATAATTTTTTTTATCAGAATATAAATGGATTGTGTTGGGTTTTGTTATGACAATTTGCATTTGATGTTAGGGCTTTTATTTGGATTTTATGCTTAAAAGATGGAACCAATGAAGATGATTTTTGATAACAAAGTGCATACAGTTGTCCTAAAATGTAAAAGTTGTCCTATACAAAACATGTATAAATGCCTTACACATACTTTACACATCTCTTACACACCTGGGCACATGTTAATTTCTTATAAAGTTGCTCAGTTTGCCCAGTTGCCTAGTTAATGTTGTGAGAAAAGAGACTTGAAAAAGTGAAAGAATCATTTTTCAATATATGGTTTTGAGACTCATTTAATATTACCCAATATATTAGTACTTATTATCGTAACGACGGAGGGAAAACTATATCTATACTCGATGGACACTGATTGTCTTCCTAAAACAGCTCAAAAGACAATCAAATATTCAATGCGGAGCAGTAATTTAGTTTGCTCGTTAGTCGGAGTCGTAATTAATTTGAACGATGTAGGTAGGCCGATTGCGCTGCGGGGCGATTAGTGGGCGTTGTTTTGGATTGGCTGAAGCGGGTTCGGTGGTGATTTCCGTTGTCGTTGCGATATTTCAGTGTTATTATGGCAAACGGGCCGATAACCCCACAAACTATTTTTGTGAATTGCAAAAAAATAAGTTAACGGTCGTTAAGTAACAACGATCTACGCTAGGACATTTTCCGTAAATAGTAAAAAAAATTAAGTTAACGATTGTTACTTAACAGCCGTTAGTGGGGGGATGTGGTATTTTGTAATTTTTTAAAAATGAGGGTAGTTTTCGTAATTTGACACATAGTGCGGGGGGTATTTCGTAAATACTCGAGAGACTATTTCGTAAATACAAGCGAGTTGGGGGTGGGTTTTCGAGTCGTGCGGACGGGTTGCGGGTCGGGTAAACGAGGCGAGGTGTGTGAGGGCGGTTTCCAGGGCGGGACGTGTAGTTCCGGGTCGGTCGACCCGGTGATTTGCGGTGGTAACGTAGCTAATTGTATATAGTATAGATTAATAATTTATATTTATTATGTTACTTTGGTTATATATAACACATTTAGTTGGTTTTAGTTGTAGAAAAAATAATTGAATGTTTTTCCCTGTTTCTAAATTCTTAGCGAAAGGAATATTTTTTTCTCTCCATCCAGAGAAGAGTTGAGAATTTTGAAAACCTGTTTAGATGGGAGTTGTAGTTTTCCTTTTTAAAAAATAAAAAGAAATAGAGAATAGTAAAATGTGATTTTCAATTTTTCTATATAAAATTAGAAAATGAGAATTTTGTTTTTTTGAAAAATCTTAGAAAAAAGTGCGACTAAACAGGTTTTCAGTTTTTCCATTCTCAAATGAAAAAATTCCAGAAAAAATAGGATATTTTTCCCAAACTAAACACACCCTTAGGTTCGGGATAGTTTAAGTGTTCGTGATTTGGTTGTTAGTTTGTTACCGGGTGTCTTTTTACTTTTTACGTTGTTTTGCATGTATTTTTTTTGTCGAAGCTGTTTAGGTGGTGTTTAGTTGTAGAAAAATTTTATGTTTTTCTGTTTCTAAATTCCTAGAGAAGGGAATAGTTTTTCTTCTTTAAAGAAGAGTTGAGAATTTTGAAAACTTATTTAGATGGGAGTCGTAGTTTTCCTTTTTTTAAAATAAAAAGAAATTAAGAACAGTAAAATGTGATTTTCTATTTTTCTATATAAAATTAGAAAATGAGAATTTTGTTTTTTTTTAATATTAGAAAAAAGTGCGACTAAACAGGTTTTCAGTTTTTCCATTCTCAAATAAAAAAATTTCGGAAAAAATGGGATATTTTTTCCCAACTAAACACATAGTTTTCTAAATTTTTTAATTTCGTGCTAGTCTAATAATACAAATATCATCGTTGAAAAAGTTGATTTGTGAGTGAGTAGGTAGTGTTCTATATTTTTAAATTTCCCTCATAAGCAAGGGCGGAGTTAGGGGGTTCTCGGGGTTCGAACTTCGTTTCGTTTTCGGGTTTATGGATTGGATTCAGTTAGCCTCACTCCTTCCTTTTTATATTGTCATGTTTGTCGCATAGTGTAATTTTTTGTAAATATCTTGGTTTTCTTATATGAATCTGATTCCGAAATTTTGTGTTACATAAATAAATGACTTGTGTAGTTAATCCACTAATATTTCAAAAGAAATACATATTTTCTTAACTTATTTACTAGTTTTAGTGAAATCGTAGCTTTTAGTTATTATTGTTTTCTTTAAAATCGTAAAAATTATATTTGCACCTTATGATTTAGAGTCTTGGGTCTACCACTCTACCCATGCTCGTAAGGTTTGCAGAAAACATGTGTTTGCTCATATTATTGGGTCCAATTTTGGGAGGTGAGTCATACATATGACATCTAAAAATCTGTCAAATACTAAGAATAAGATCAAGAAGATATACGAAACTACGAAAGACATTCTCGCGTTGACTGTTCATATGGACCATAGCCTCATTATAGTCTTGAATTATTTAAAATTAACTGCGTTCATAATAGGGGACAACATGAAGAAGACGTAACAAACACTATTAAATTGCTGTAGCAACATCGGACCCGCAAATATCTATCTCATAAAACACATATCTTCAAGTTGATCGAGATCTATTTTACTTTGACATTCAGAGCTTAAGACGCTATTGTTATATATTCAAAAACTATACGTAATTATCATGCCGCATGCAGTGTGGTTATTCTCGTTGTTATACAGTCAATGTAGTTACCATCATAATGTGTGAAAGTAATTTGTTTAATGAACGTAAAGATAAATGGATATATATTTTAGGTAAAAACTACTTGACTCTGTGAGTACTATATAAAGAGGTTCATAACGATATTGATGTTGCATTATTTTTCAGCGGATCATCGTGACCAAACCTAATGGTCTTAAACTTGATGTAATGTAGTGCACGATATGATATTCGCCCCTCACGGCCTCACATGGGAGCAGCGTTACATGTGATCAAGAGCCTCTTTTGAGAGGCAATGCGAGGAAAATGGAGACCGGACGAAGGGGTGTGCGAGAGTAGCTTCTTTTTCTTTCTTTTTTTCATTGTCCATGCTAGTGTAGTGTAGATAAATGGTGGTCTTGTGGATGATAATTGAGTATTACATAAGTCTCAGTGATGAAAAAGTTTTGATAAGTGAGAACCACCACAATTCTTACAAGGAACTCATATTTATATACTTACAGATAAAAGAAGAAGAAGAAAAAGTATACAGTAAAATGAAGTAGAATTACATGTTTAAATCATGTTGTGTAAAATAAATGTTATAAAAAGTGTCTTACTGTAGATCTAATTGAACAACACTATTACAATTCAAAATACAAAAGGCTTATGTTATTGTGTGTAACCGACCCACAACAAAAAAAGAAAGCCATCTGTATCCCCCATGGTTTTTTTCCGCGCCGTTTTTTTCATTTTTTTTTTTTTTTTTTTTATAATTTTGTATATGTTATAAAAATGTGACACGAAAAATACGGACTGAAAATTATAAAGTTTAACAAGTCAAAAGCATGAAACTGTCAAAAAATACGGAACAGAACCTGAAATAAAATTGCGTTATACTGCAAAAAGAGGGTAGAAAAAAAATCTTTTGTACTTTCTGGCGGGCCAGGGGTACCAATAGTAGCACCCAATTCAAAATTAGGATAAATTATAGTACCAATCTAGTTTGATTTAACCATTCAGACTTTAATTTGTCATATGTAATTATGTATTGTCACGTCAACTTATGTAATAAGATCATTGGAATGAACTTTTAAAAAAGGGGTAGGTTATTCGTGCCCCTTAAAACACCATTTGTACCCTCTGTGTTTTTTTATGTTTTTTGATTTTTTTAATGTTTAATTTATTTTTATAATTTTGTTTATGTTATAAAACTGTGAAACGAAAAATGCGGGAAAAAATATCAAGTTTAACAAGTTAAAAGTATTAAACTGTCAAAAAATATGGAACATAAACTGATAAAAAACTGTGTTGGACAAAAAGACAAAGAAGTACGAAACATCTGTACTTTTTGTGGGTCAGAAGGTACCAATAGTAGCACTCTTTAAAAAAATTTATACAATTAATACATTATCAAGTAATAAACTTTTTCATATTATAAACCTAGTTTTACTATAGCTAATTTTATATTTTTTTTTGGAACAACATTATATTATAAAAAGAAAACTAGCAAAGAGCTAGAAATTACATGAGAGATTTTAACCAATCAGTCAAACTACTAATATTACGACCTCTAAACTTAAGTCAAGAAAAAAATATACAAACGAATATAATATAAAATGTCACTTTTCCTTATAGAATGAGAGTTAAACGTAACATTAACTATTCGTAAAGCTTTTCATATCATAAAACACAACCAACATTTTCATAATTTTTTTTTTAACTTTTTCATTTCACCTAGGATTGAAATGATTTCTCACTGTGACTCACATAATTATAAACTTATTCAATAGATTTTAGACTTATTCATAAATCATCATAATAGTTGCTCTAACTATAACAAGTTAAGTTAAAAAAAGTAGAGTTAAGTACATAGATCGTCCTTGTGGTTGTCCTGAAATTGCAGGTTTCGTCCTAAAAGTTCGAAAATTACACTGATCGTCCTGGTAGTTGTCCATTTTGAGTTGACCGGTCCTTTGATCGTAACTCCATCCATTTTTTTGTTATCTTTTTGTTTCGTCAAGGGTATTTTTGTCACTTCATAGCAAATACTTAATCTTAGGGACCAAACATGCAACATTGAGTATTAAACTTCCACCACCACCCACCACCCTCACCACCGCCCTCACCAGCGCCCTCACCCACCGCCCAACATTGAGACCGCAACTCTTGATTGGAACAAAAAAAAATTAAGAACTACATACTTGCCCAATATCGTACTTAAACAGATACACAATCAAGACAAGGCACATTTACTTGAGTTCCAAAACCATGGAAAAAAGAATGAATTCTGGGATCACACAAAAACCGTCGGTAAGATCCCAGGCTTCAATTTATTTTTTCGACAGTTTTCTAACCAAGTTAATGGCATGACCATCTCAGTACTCTGATTAACAGATTGGATGCAAAGCTACATCTAATTACTTTCTAACAAGCCAAAAGATAGGATCTTCAAGCAGCTGGCTAGCTTCATGTAACCTCAAACAGGGATCCTTTTCAGGAACACAACAATCGGCATGCTTAAAATCCCGTGAAAATGCTAAACAACCATTGGGTTGGTGTAAGCGGTGACGTATTTGCGAAGGTACCCAGGCACTCAATTATTATGACCTAAAAAATAACAGTTGCAGCGATAACGCTCACAAAAACCTTGTTCTTCCATATGCCGTCTAACACATTTTCTTTCTCCATTTCATTCGAGTTATCCTCATTGAAGAGCTGTAAAATTTATAGCCATATATTAGCACATTCTCATCTGAACTGGGTTCACTCAAAAGAATATAATTTTGTGACGAAAATTACCTGACAGAAGACAAAGCAATTGAAGATAAGGGTGTTGAGGATGAGTTCAGAATCATCTCCATCAACTGTACTCTTAAAATAAGTAAGCTTTTCATCATCAAGAGTAACAACTTTACTGTTTTCGTCAATCACATTGTCACAAGCAGCCAAAACTATTTCTGAAGCACCTTTACAGTGAGCTCTTACACCACCTCCAGGAAGCTCAAGCACCACTCCCATTTGCTTCTTTGTAGAGTTAAACGGTTCAACCCTGAGGACTTTGGTTGCCTTACGTTCAGCTTGGAAATCACCACCAAGTGACAACCCAAACTCCAATATGGTTGTGTCTGTTGGTGAACCCACGTTTTCCTTCTTTGTTACTCACAACTTCAAGAATCTTCTTAGCACTATCAGGAATGTGTTCAGCAGTGCCTACATTCATAGAAATGCATGATTTGACCACGGTCATGTGGTTGGTAGTTAACGTCCCGGTTTTGTCACTGCATATAGTTGTTGCAGACCCCATGGTTTCACATGCAACAAGATTGCGGACAAGTGCTTTGTCATTCATCATCTTCTTCATGGAAAATGCAAGGCTCAATGTAACGGCCAAAGGTAGCACCTCAGGAATCGCAACCACAACAATGGTAACAGCAATAGCAAAATATTCCAACAACAATAACGCATCATCACCAGACCAGCTCCACTGAGTTCCTTCTATGATATTACTGGAAAATAACTTTTGCACCAAAACTGCAAATGTCACTATAGCGAATATAAGGCCTATCTTTCCAATAATAGTTGTCACTCCATTTAACTTAACCTGCAATGGGGTTTCATCATTTTCGCCTTCCGTAAGAGTTGCCATAAGTTTTCCCCATTGGGTTCTCATGCCGACTGTTACAACTAACATCTTACACGAACCATCTTGGACCTTAGTTCTAGACAACAAGTAAGGATTTTCCGTATTGACCTTTACTGGCTCGCTCTCTCCGGTCAAACTAGATTCATCAATAGAGAGTGCAAATCCTGAAAGAAAAAGTCCATCTGCAGGGACTTGATCTCCGATACCAAGGTGTACAATATCACCAGGAAGTAACTCATACATCGATAGGGCGGTGGGTGAGGGTGCTGGTGAGGGCGGTGGTGAGGGTGGTGGGTGGTGGTGGAAGTTTAATACTCAATGTTGCATGTTTAGTCCCTAGGATTAACTATTTGCTATGAAGTGACAAAAAATTCCCCTGACGAAACAAAAAGATAACGAAAAAATGGATGGAGTTACGGTCAAAGGACCGGTCAACTCAAAATGGACAACTACAGGGACGATCAGTGTAATTTTTGAACTTTTAGGACGAAACCTGTAATTTCAGGACAACCACAAGGACGATCTATGTACTTAACTCAAAAAAGTAATCAAAAACCATTAAATATCTCAGTTCAAATTTCTTGATAATCATTGTATTAGTTTTAACCGATCAATTTATGAGGTTTAGACGCATCGTCACACCAAAGCCGGCTATTAGGGTGTGCCACAGGGGCGGTTGCAGAGGGGCCACTAATATGAAGGGTCTCCAAATTTTCACGCTAGCTACATGTATACATATTACATGTTTTATGTAAAATAAAATGAGTCTTGTTAACTTTACATGAATACATAGGTATTTATGTGAGAGAAGTCTATCTTATATTTCTTTTACATTATTTATGTACTCTTTTTTTGGGGAAGACGTAAAATACTAAATTTAATAGTGAGTTATTTTTCTAGTTATTCAAAATGTCTTAATTACACAGTTTAATCACTTACATTTTAACTTAGCATTCTTGACATTAGGAGTCTATTGATTTTAAAGCCTGAGTTAATATGTTGGCCGGAACTCATGTTATAAACTCTACTTAGAAAAAAGATCTCACGTAGCATTTATCAGAATGATTTATTGAATATTGATTATAAAGATCAAATAAGGAATTTTGCTTTCAATAATGCTAGAAGAGTGACACTATTTAAAACCAAATTACGTTACATATCATATAACGAAGACACTTTGTTACCTCTTTTTTATAAACTTGTAACGTTTTGCGTTTAAGTGGTCTATTTATTATTTTGGCACAGGGCCACCAAAATTCACGAGACGGCCCTGCGTCACACACACACATGAGTCTTTGTTGAATGTATAATCTCGTGTATTTGTTTGCATAGTGATTGAATTTGATATTTATAATAGTGTACAATATATTAGTATTACTATATAATGATAACTACTCCATTCGTCGAAAATTATTGCCCAACGACAAGATACATAGAGTTTAAAAAAATTGTGATAATAATTGCTTAGATTTTTATAAAAATAAAAAAAAGGCAGTTTTACATTTTTATAATTAATTAATGCTTGGTTAAGTTTTGTGAATAATAATTTGAATATGGGTAATATAATAAACTTAAACAAATTTCACTTTTATATTTAGCATTCGATAACTATTGGGCAAATGACATAAAAAGGTATCTAACTTAAGAGTCATTTTCAATCAAGGTATCACACTTTTTTTCTTGCATAAAAAGGCACCCAACTTATTTTTTTAACCAATTTGGGTATTTTCGTTAAATATTTGACTATCATCCGTTAAGTTTTTTACATTTAAGTCCACCGTCGCCGCCACCACCACCACCAATCATCATCCCCACCACCAAACCTGCCCACCCACCACCACTATCACAAACCACCAACCCATATTAAATTCATTTTTCTCTTCTGATCACATGTATAAACAAAGTGAAAGCAAATCTGAGAAATATCACCTTCTCTTGATGATGCTACAAGTTCCTGTGAATGCTCTTCAGATCAACTTTGCAGGTAATCTGTTTAAGGGGGCTTTTTGATTTGCATTTTGAAATAGTTATGGGTTTATTGCATCATTAAGCTAGCTGCAAAAAAATTCTTGAAAGACTTTACCTATTGATTATTCTGCTTCTGAATGCTAGCTGCAAAAAAATATAAGTATTTATATGTTAAAACAGAATTACATATTTACCTGTTGAATTAATATAACTTGAAAGACTCTACTTCACAAAGCCACTCATTTTAAACTTTTTTTACAAGAATATCTTGTTTAGTTATTTTATTTTTTGGTGTCTTTCACTTCACAAACAGAAATATTATCTTCGACAAACCCCTCGATTACGAATGCACAATTGATGATTTGATTATAATTATTTAACATCACATAATCACTTATATAATATAATGCACATATATTATTGACTTTATTGCTTCCACTTTGTTTATATTTGTGATCAGAAGAGAAAGATGAATTTAATATGGGTTGGCGGTTTGTGATAGTGGTGGTGACAGGTTTGGTGGTGGGGATGATGATTGATGGTGGTGGTGACGGCGGACTTGAAATGTAAAAAACTTAACGGATGTTAGTTAAATATTTAACTAAAATACCCAAATTGGTTAAAAAAATAAGCTGGGTGCCTTTTTGTGCAAGAAAAAAAATATGATACCTTGATTGGAAATAACCTTTAAATTAAGTACCTTTTTATGTCATTTGCCCATAACTATTTTGAGACAAACTAAAATAGAATGATGGACATATTGAAACGGAGGGATTATAATAGTAACAACCATAACAATAATAAATGTTGTTTTGAAAATATAAAATTGTGTGGTATATTTCTTAAAGTTATAAACTTAACAAAAATTGGTTAATAAACTGTTTTACTCAATTGTAATATCTATTTACCAATCAAAATATAACGTTATTTTGTATTTAACCTCTAAATTTTACCGTAATACATTATCGGTTTTAAACTTTTTCCATTTTATAATCAGACACGTCTTTTTATGACATATTATCAAAATAAATTTGATCGAGTTTTAACTCGCATATGTTGTCGTTGTTGTATTCGCTAATCAAGTAGCTCAATTTAGCTACGTGAAGAAAAATAGACTATCATAAATATAAGTCTAATTAGGTTTTTCTCAAAAGCACTTTCCTCTTAAAATGACTTCAATTTAGTTTTTATTTAAGGAGTAGTAGTTATCCATATTTTTTTTGCAATGACTTCAATTTACTTGTAATATAGTCACTATCCATATTTTATCAAGTAGTCAAGTACTACTATATCTAAATTGGCCTTAAAGAGGTGCATTACACATTTACTTTTACACCAGCCGAAATTGGTGGGTGAGTATATTTATGAAACCTAACTATGGACCAATAATAAAAAGACCCTGTGTACTATTAATCCTTTACTATCACATGCCAAACATTGGGCTATGAACATTTTTATCAACCATTTTTCACTCTGAAAAGGAAAAACAAAAGATCACACACAAAATGGGAGCATTTGTAGGTAATTATGAACCAGAATTGAGGGAATTAAGGGAGACTTTTAATAGTGGGAAAACAAGAGAAATATCATGGAGGAAGGCACAACTACAAAGGATACTCTCTATCCTTAAAGAAAGAGAGAGTGATATCTGCAAGGCTCTTAATCAAGATTTGGGTAAACATCATGTTGAAGCTTATAGAGATGAGGTAATCATATCATATACTAGTATGTAAACTTATTTTTTTTACACATTGATGTAATTTGTGTACTTACTGAAAAAAGGCAATTGTATAGCAAAAAAGAATTCGTAGATGACTAGATGATTTAACAATTTACCCGTAGAACACGAAGATTTGAAGGTTAAGGTCTAGTGTCATGAGAAATGAGTATATGTTATAATTTTCATATAAAGAAGGGAATTAGAAGTGTAACCTTCACACTATTCTAGCTTACAAAGGTGGCAACGACACAATAAGTTATGTTTTTTTATAGGAAAATTGTTAACAATATCACAATATATACATGACAGGATGAAGAAACTTGTGACCTTCGCTACCCGAATAACAAATATTGTCATGGAGAACATGTTGAGCTTTAAAAGCTTATTTCGCATGTTTCTTTCAAAGCAGTTGTTTACGACAAATTTAGCAATTGAACGTTTTTTCGTGAGAATATGAAAACTGAACTCAGAATTACCTAGAAACAAATAAATGTATGTGTATACGTTATTATATAATATTTCCTGGATTCAAAATTTTACAGATTGGAACTGTGACCAAGTCTGTAAATCATGCATTAAGGAATTTAAAGAAATGGACATCTAGCAAAAAGGTAAATTTCTTTCATTTTGCTTCATTTCGAATTCTGACATATATTTGTGAGCATGTTTTAAAGGAGTAATCAAAATGGTAAATTTGTTTACAGGCTAAAATGGCACTAGCTTCATTCCCCAGCAACGCAAAGTTGGTTCATGAGCCTCTTGGTGTTGTTCTCATCATATCATCTTGGAATTTCCCATTTGGTATGATTAACTTTATCGCTTTTACATTAGTAGCTCCTGTAGATCAGTATAAATGTGTTTGCATAAATTCCAAAATTTCGTCTAAACCATTTAATCATGCTTATTAAAATGTACCTAATTTTAGTTCTTTGTCCCCTTATCACTGATATATTTTTAATGAATGTCTTTTGCCATCCTTTTCTCTACTACAACTAGCCTATAAAACTCATTTTTGTATGCGTGTTTCTCTTACCTATACGTTTGATTTGGAATATATATATATACAAATTTTCGCCCGTTAATCAAATGCTTAGTGTTCGTTTCTAAGAAAAAGGCTGAAATCCAATAACGTACGCCAACCGACCTATGCAAGTCCTCCACATACCCATCATGTGAAAGATAAATCAAGCTCACACAGCAGCCCAATTATCGTTAACAATGTTTGAAGATAAAGATTAATTTGTAGAAAGTCAAATATAGAAATGTAGACCATGTATTAATACCCACTAATGTATGATAAGTATGATGCTCATACAAGTAATAGTGAAAGGTCATTAAACAATTATAATTGTAATTTAAGGAATAAATTTTTTTTGGATATTTTCATATAAACTTTTAATAACGGATAAAATGTTGTATCTTTTCAGTTTTCAACATCATAGGTCTCATTTCTTATATTCATTGAGATAATCTCATTTCTTCAAGTTAATTACTACAGGGTTATCATTTGAACCAATTATCGGAGCAATAGCAGCAGGAAACACAATAATCCTAAAGCCTTCAGAGCTGGCTCCAACATGTTCTTCGGTTCTTGCTAAAATCATTCGTGATTACCTTGATAACACGGCCATAAAGGTTGTCGAAGGTGGACCCTATGTTGGTGATAGGCTTCTTCAACATAAATTTGACAAGATTTTCTACACAGGTGCAATATTTAGTTTCTTAACCGTATACTGAGTATATGTGTTTCTTTACAATTTACGTATCTTACAATTCACATATAATGCTGAATATGACCGCACACATATATCAAGTGTTATATATTAGTGTATGCATGTGTCCTATGATATAGGGGGGCCAAGAGTGGGTCAAATTGTTATGACAGCAGCTGCAAAAAATCTAACTCCTGTGACACTAGAGTTGGGTGGAAAATGCCCTGCTGTGGTTGATTCAATCTCTAGTTCTTGGGACAAAAAGGTTCAACTTATTTTCTTATCTTTTTATAATATTCAGTTTAGTTTTTTGAGGTACATTGAGCAAACTTACAGATTTATTGTGTTTTTACAACAGATCGCAGTGAAAAGAATTATCTGGGGTAAATTTGGAGCATGTGGCGGACAAGCTTGTATTGCAATCGATTATATTCTCACTCAGAAGAAATTCGCACCAATATTAGTGAGAAAACAACTTTGCTATGCTGAAACTTTGTATTCATAATAGTCTGTTATGGCAATAATAATGATCCGGGATCACTTTAAATGTCTTTAAGGTGGAACTATTGACGAAATACATCAGGAAATCATTTGGAGACAATCCGATGCAAACCAATAGCATTGCTAAGATAATTAACAAAAAACATTTTTCAAGAGTGCAAGAGCTTCTAGATGAACCTAGTGTCAAATCTTCGATTGTTTTTGGTGGTTCCTCAAATGAGGAAAATCTGTAAGTAGTACCTCTTTATTGACTTTTTCTATTAACCCAAACTCAAGAATTAATTGTTTTTGAATCGGTGTAGGTTCATTGAACCAACAATATTGCTTGATCCCCCACTTGATGCCGCGATCATGACAGAAGAAATTTTTGGGCCATTGCTTCCAATTATAACGGTAAGAAGACCACTCCTCTCTTCGTCCACTATACGTTGTCTATTATATCAATATCAATGGTAAGGTAATGTGGTCGGAGTAAAATTACTAAAACCAATAGATGAGCATCTCTTAACTATGTGACGTTTGGGTGCAGTTAGAGAATATTGAAGATAGTATTGAGTTTATAAGGGCAAGGCCAAAACCACTTGCTATTTACGGCTTCACAAATAACGAAAAACTTCAGAAAAAGATGATATGTGAAACCTCATCAGGAAGTATTACCTTCAATGATGCCATCATACAGGTAATGCTGCAATAACTTATATACTATTTGCCCCTTACACAATAAGGTATAACAAAACTTATGTTTTATAAAAATAATACAGTATGTAGCTGATACATTGCCATTTGGAGGAGTTGGCGGAAGTGGGTTTGGAAGGTACCATGGAAAATTTTCGTTCGAAGATTTTAGTCATCAGAAGGCAGTGATGTTTAGGGGATATCTTATTGATTTCGGGTTCAGATATCCTCCATGGAATAATAAGAAATTGCAGCTTCTTAAATCTGGTTTACGCTACGATTACATTACACTTGTCTTCATTAAGTTAGGCTTAAAAAGTAAAGCTTGATTAAGTTTGAAAGCTAAAAATATGTTTTTTATACATAAAAGACTGTTCAAATGAAATCAACTTTATTTATATACTGTATGTAACTAAAATAGCATCACCTATGTTTAACTACATGTAATATGAAACAAATGGACCTTTGGCCCAGCGGTATTTGTAACATTGGTTATGCAATTGTTATATTTGTGTATGTGAAATAAAAATATGTAATTTGAATGTTCTTATTTCCTTGCATTTGTGAAGCATGTTATTTGTTATGCATGAGTGTTGGAAAGTCAAGTTTTATCTTGACAGTTCAGGGACTGACTGTTCTGTGCCCTTCTAAAGGTTAATAATCAGCAATTTCAAGATGGTAGATTCAACTTGTTTTTAACTTTTAATTCATGAGGTACAGAGGTAATACAAAAGAAAGTCGGACATCATGCTTATATTGTTAAAGAATCGTAAACTGTGACCTCTAAGATTTTGGCCCAGAAACAGCTATGGGCTTTTAAACAGTGTACTTGTAGGGTGTGTTTGGCGAGGAGCTTTTAGGAGCATTTATGAGCGGTGAGCATCGAACGTTGTGAAATATAATGTATGTTTGGCAAGCAACATGTAGCTTTGTCTATTTTTTCGGAATGCTCCTTTTCCAAAGCTCCATGAAGTAGCATTTAGGAGCTTTGAGAATTCAGAAGTTGTTTTACACATTATAATTACAATCATAGCTACGCTACGAAACATTTTTATAGAAAAATGCAGCTACTGCTCAATACTGCTACTCCACTGCTACAACTATTTTTGCCAAACATACCCGTACTCTTTTTCTCATTTTTTGATTTTCTCATTATTATATACATATACTATAGGAGGAATTAAACGACTCCGTATTACGGCGGGCCTATTCTTGCATTTTTACTTGACTTAGCCCATTGGATATTCTTGCCCAAAAAACAACCCATCCCAACTCCAAATTTACACGATTCAGTACGCATGTAATGATGGCATGACTTTTCTTCCTATATCAATAACACGAATATTGTTTATGAAGTTAAATTAATTAGAACTTTTGAAATATCAAAAAGCATTATTTGCATAAAATGCCAACGTATATTTTCATCTGTCATGTTTTAGTCATTGTGCTTCTTTTTTCTTAGTTATTAGAAAAACCGAAAAAATAAACCCGCAAAAAATACAATTAAAAAAATGTCCTGCAATCAGGGCCGGTTATTAGCCTGTGCGGGCTGCCCAACCGCACAGGGCCAAAAATTTGAAGGGCCTCAAATTTTTAATGTAGCCCAATACATGTGTATAAGTATCAGTAAATATTGAGTTGAGAAAGGCCCATCGATTCTTGTAACATAATCATTCCAGCGTTTATAAATGTACAAGCATAGCTGCCCGCGCGCTGCTACGGGACGGGGTTTTTTTTTTAAGAAGTTATTTCGAGCTTTATTTGTGGCTTATAAAAAGGCGGTAAGGTTTTTTTGGTTTTGTTGTTTAATATTATTTTTGTAAGAGTTATTATATGCGTATATTTTTTGGGATGGTTTTAATGCTATTGTGCATTCATTGTTTGGGTTCTTTTTGTGGGCTTTTCAGGGTTGTGTTTGTTGTTGTGGGCATTAATTTTTTTTTCTTCGTGCTGGTTTATTTTTTTCGGTCTCATGTTTAATAGTTTTTTTTATATATGGGCTTATGTGTTAGGCCTCATGTTTAAAGGTTTGTTTTTTTGGCTGTTTGGGTTTTTTTTAAATATAATTTTATGAGATTTTGGTAAATATGTGTTAAGCATAATTGCCCGCGGGTTGATGCGGGCCGTTAATGTTTTTTTTTTTTTGTATTTTGTGCGGGTTTATTTTTTCGGTCTCATGTTTAATAGTTTGTTTTTTATATGGGCTTATGTGTTGGGCGTCATGTCGTGGGTATTTTTTGATCTGAATAAATCAGTACTTTTGTAATTTTTTTCCTATTTTGTGTCGGGCAATTTTTTTTATATTATTTTGTGCGGGTTTATTTTTTGAGTCTCATGTTTAATAGTTTGTTTTTTTATATTGGCTTATGTGTTGGGCCTCATGTCGCGGATATTTTTTAATCTGAATAAATCAGTACTTTTGTAAAAAAAATTCTTATTTTGTGTCGAGCGAATTTTTTTTAAGTTGCCTATTTAAAGAAAAAGAAAAAAAAATGTCAAATGGGCCGGCCTAAAATGGGAGCCCAATAGTCCGAGCACTATAGCAAGGCTGTCAAAACGACAGCGTTTAATGCCGCTCATAGTATATATAAAAGATGATTGCTCACGCGTTGCTGCGAGGCGTTATTTATTTATCTTTTTATTTATTTTGTGCGGGTTTATTTTTTCGGTCTCATGTTTAATAGTTTGTTTTTTTATATATGGGCTTATGTGTTGAGCCTCATGTCGCTGCTATTTTTTAATCTCATAAATCAGTGCTTCTGCGAGCTTATGTTTTATTTTTATCTTTTCGCTTTTATTTTTTCGATCTCACACATTTAATAGTTTTTGTTTATATTGATAAATGTGTTTGACCTCATTCGCGTATTTTTTTGTAAGATCTAAATAAATCAGTACTTTTGTAAAAAAAATCCTATTTTGCGACGAGCAATTTTTTTTTTATATTGCCTACTTAAAAAAAATAGTTTTTTTCTTTAACGGCTGATGTGTTGGCCTCATGTCGCGTATTTTTTGATCTGAATCAAATCAGTGCGTTGCTGCAGGCTTATGGTTTTTTTTTTGTTTTTTAATTTTTTTAATTTTTGCGGTTTATTGTTTGCGTCTCAATGTTAATATTATTTTTTTTCTATTGGGGTATGTTTAGGGCGTCATGTCGCGGGGTAATTTTTTGATTATAAATAAATCAGTACTTTTTAAAATTTTTTTCCTATTTTGTCGACAGTTTTTTTTGGTATACCTACTTAAAAAGAAAAAAAAAAAAACTCTCCTAAATTGGTCTGTCCCAAACCGGAGCCCAATGGAAACACTGTAGCAAGCGACTAAATACTACGTCGTTTTAAAACCAATCATAGTATATATAAATATTATTATAAATATTTTTTTTTTTTAATTTTTTTTTCGGGTTTATTTTTCGGTATCAGTTTTAATATTTTTGTTTTGTTTTATAATGGGTTTTATGTGTTGGGCCCTCATGTCTCGTATTTTTTTGATATAAATAAATCAGTACTTTTGTAATTTTTTCCTATTTGTGGCGAGTATTTTTTGTATTGCCCGACTTTAAGAAAGATAGATAAAAAAAAACTCTCCTAAATGGGCTGGCCCAAACCGGGAGCCCAATGGAAAACACTGTAGCAAGCGACGTAATACTACGTCGTTTTATCCCAATCATAGTATATATATATAATATATAATATATATAATAAGTGCATAAAAGCAACAGATTTTCATATTGTTGGCGATGTGGGACGTATGAGATCAGTGAAATTTTCACTTGGAGAAAAATATTTTAATTCATAATGATACACTTTTAAACACACTTGTGCACATACGAAGTTGGGTTTTACTCCAACAACCACATATATAAATGATCGAAACTTCATACTCAAAAGGCCTCTTTCGTAATCATGGCACAGGGCCCCGGGATTCCACGGGACGGCCCTGCCTGCAGTAACGCGCGATTGTCATTTAAGGCACACGTAATCTCATATAATTATATTAAAAAAAACTCATATAGCTAAAAAATAAACTTTTAAACATGAGGCCCAACACATAAGCTTATATAAGGAAAAAAAACAAACTATTAAACATGAAACCGAAAAAATAAACCCGCACAAAATACAAACTAAAAAAAAGAAAAAAATAATAATAAAAATAACAATAAAAACAATTAATGCTCCGCAACAACGCGCGAAAAATTAACGCCCTGCAGCAACGCAAAAATAAATAAAAAATTAACGTCCCGCAATAACGCGCGGAAAATTAACGCCCCGCAGCAACGCGCGGGTAATCATACTTGTTATATTATATATACTAAAAACAGAAAGATACGACGTCGTTTTTTGAAAGCAAAAATAGTAGCCCACAACCGGCCCAAATAAAGGAAACAAGCTTCTCACCGGCCCAAAATTTATTTTAAAAAAAATTACATAACGGTCCCTCAACTTTTAGCTATTTACGACTTTTTAATATAATAAAGTTTATTTCTCGAATATATACCACATATTTATCGACTCATTTAGATCAAAAAATACCCGCGAAAAGATCTTGAAATTGCGAACAAAACGAGCCCAATATTGTCATACTTCCGACATTCGCACGATTTTATAAAAAATGTTGAAGTTTAATATAGATAGGGAAAAAAGAAAATTTACAAAACTTACCCTCAACTTTTAACTATTTACGACTTTTTAATATAAAAAACTTTATTTATCAAATATATAACACATATCTACCGATTCATTCAGATCAAAAACCACCCGCGGAAAGATCTTCGAATTGCGAACAAAACGAGCCAAATATTGCAATGCTTCTGACATACGTACGATTTTATAGAAAAAGTTGAAGTTTAATATTCCGTGATTGTTAAAAAAATGGTCCACGAAATAAAAAAAACCTATGTTACATATGAGTTAGCCCCGCAGCAACACGTGGACAGATTTCCACTCAATATTCATTCGAAACAGATTCGTCAAAAATTATGCCTCGCAGCAACACGTGGCCTATGTAATCAAATCGCACAAAAACAAACCCCGCTGCAACGCGCGAAAAGTCCAGCTCTTATGCAATCAAAAACCGCCCTACGCTATGCCCCAAAAAATATCAAAAAAATAAAAATAAAAATAATGTCCCACAGCAACGCGCGGACAATCATGCTTGTTAATATACTCAATTGAGGAAGGAAGCAAAGTAGTTTTGTGATGGCCCAAATTTCTGGCCCAATCTTCCCGCATTTTGTTTGGTCCAAGTGCAGTTTAGATACTATGTGCCTAATTATTCTAGAGCTCTTTTATTCACAAAACAAAAACACACATCAAATAAACCATCAAAATAAACTTCACAAATCAGAGGTGTTCATTGTTCGGGTAATACCCTAATACACCGAAAACCAAATGAAAAAAAAAACCGAGCTTATAACCTAACCAAATATTCTAAAAGCGAACCGAACCGAATTAAATATTCGATTTAGATATGGTTTTAGCAAAAATGAAAACCGAACCGAAAATCGAAATCACATAAATATATACATACTTTATGATACGGTCGTCGTAAGGGACTTCTACAAGAAGTTTTACAACTCCCTAGGTAGAGTACCTAACCATTGTAGTAGTAGTATAGGCAAGACTTGGGGGTTGTAATCGTTCTCTAGGAGAATAGGTTGGGAAGGCTTGATCACGGTCTAACAGAATTTTAGGGGTTGAGAAATGATTCTTTTTGTGTTTTTATATTTATAGGAAAGCAAGTAAATCTATGGTTTGAGATGTTGGTTTGATTAACTAATAATTAAACTAATATCTAATCTATTAGTGATAACTTTATGATAATTAAATGTATTTAATCATGCATTACTTATCAGATTGTTTATCCTAATCATGTTGCCTTGTCACACTTGTGATGATAAGTGTAAGTATTTCCTAGGTCATGAACGGATTACACGAATCCGCCGTCTATTTAATATTCTGTTAGGGCAACGCACAAGTAAAGTAGTATGAAGACTATTACAAGGCCCCTAAGAGTACATTAAATGCATGTGAAATATCTTAAGAGGGATCAATCATATAAAGGGGCAAGGTAGTATGAAGATTGTTACCCGATGGTATCCTTTCTACGCACTAGCGTTTCCCTAAACGTGTCTATAGCGATACAGACAAAAACTGGTTTTTTAGAACCTAACGCGCACAATTATTAATCAAAAAGCAACAGTAAAAGGATCTACAATCCGACTTTCATGCAATCATAAGCAAATAAAAAGGAGGGTTTAGCCTCGCATGTTATAATGAAAGCAAAGAGATAAATCAATCACACAACACATAGACATATTGAATGATTAACGATAAATAACCTTACTTGAATTAAAACATGGATTCAAGGTACTACAATAGGGTTTTGAGGCCCTAAAAACGACCTATAAAGCTGCTACAAGAGCTAGGGTTTGTCTCCTAAAAGTTATACAAAGTTACACACTTGAAACCCTAAAATCGGTTTAGTATATACAGAGATATCGCTACGACGGCATCGCGTTGTAATCCTGACACCGTCGCTACGTGGATGATTCTAGATCCTCATTAAGTCGGCTACGTACTGACGCCGTCACTAAATCTCTGACGTCATGACTAGATGGATCACGACGGCGTCGCTTTATGCCTGCCACGCCGTCTCCACATTCTGTAAGCAATACTTCTTCAAGGATTTGGTGTAGGTCCGTAATCTTGTCTGTTTTTTCTCCAAATGAGCCCAAGTCACGTGTATTCCCTCCAAATGCCATCCAAATGCTAAAAACCTGAAAACAAATAATTAAGCACATAATCTGGGCATATTTGCATGATTTTGGGGGTTAAATGACCCAGAGAATTAGGAGGTTCAATGACCTCGAAATAGTGTATAAAATTCACCTCATCAAATCCGCACCTACATTGGTGATTATGCTTGTCCACAAAGCAAATAGAGGCTTTTCCTACCCTAGACAATTGCAAATATGAGGTCATGTAACCTACTCTTTAAAAGTATTTTATAACACAACTTCTAGACCTCGTAATTAAAAGCACATAAAGCAATACTAGCATAGCAACCTCACATAGTGTTTGGGATTCTCCTCTTTCTCTTCGGTTATAATAAATTATATACAAATATAGGAAACGAAAAATAAACTACTCAATTACCTGTCATAACATATAAATTACCATTGGCTTGGAAAGGATCAAATTCCTCCACCGCAATTGCAAGCTTATTCGTTACTATCTAAGAGTCTTTAAAGGGTTTGGGTGTACGTTAAGAGAACATATAAGGAAACGGAAACGAATGGGAGACATTTGGGTGGCTTAGGGTGAATTGGAGTGGAATGGGTTAGCTAATTATTTAACGAATACACGCTGTTTGGTTGCTAAGCCAGCCCAGACGAAATATATACAATCTCACAAAACTCTACACAGTCTCTTTTTTTTTCTTTTTTTGACTCTAATGAATAAACATATACATAAGCAATATGGCAGCCCATGGCGTTTTCTTTTTAACTTTTTTTATATACAATTTTTTCCGTACACTTTTGCCCGATCATTGCTTAATACATATAATAACATCATGGGTTTTTTTTAGATACCCCCTACACTTTGACTTTTACATACTCGATTATTTTATCAATCTAGACTAATGACCTCGATTTGAGGTGGATCATCCAAATAACATGGGAGATCATCTAACCAAACATATGGAGGTATTTACTTAACTTTTTCTCCCCATCTTTGCGATAATAAATACTACCATGAATCCCAATCGTCCCAAAACTGTATTTACAAGGATAAAGACTTAGCAACCGTGTACTCAATAATTAACTTGGGTTAAAACAATAATGTACTAATAGCGAGTACATACAAGGTAGGCTAAGGCGATTTAGTAACGATTGGTTTAAAGGTGAACAATGCTCTTTATGTAATAATAACGCTTAACACGAAACGTACGAGAATTGTGAAAAGATAGGTTTCGAGGGTTGTACTAGGGTATCCTGCACTAAAAAGAGTGCTTGGCAAGGGTGTGATATAGTTATATTTATATGATCGGTGTGACCATCATAATAATTACAGGTTTAAAACATAGGTTAATCCTAGTGCCTCTTATCTAGCAAATCCTAATACATACTATGCTATGCGTCCACCGGGATGCATCACAATAACAAAGTTATGAAATTAATATACTACGGTACACTCATCTAATATAATACCGCCTCAATTCTCAGAAAAGGCGACTAAGTACCACATGTAACAAGCCGTAACGACGGAATAAGACACATATGACTGCTCACCAAAAATCCTAACTCGAGAAAGCAAAAGGTATAAATTATCTTAGGTATCAATAATGGATACCCGAATTCCTATAGATCTAAAGGCGATCCTCACATTTTTTAGGTGGAATTCGGAAGGTTTTTGTGCTAGTCATATACATTCCTATCCATGAGACGCTATTAATACTCGGTTTTTGTCGGTATGTGTCATAAAAAAATTTAAATTTGGTTAAAATTAACCTTTTATGCTATGTATAAACAATAGTTGCACATGAAAGTCTTTATAGTAAAGGAAGATTAGTATTGAGAAAAATAACCTGATGAGGCTAAGGCGGCGGGTTTCCGTCCCTTTTTGGTTTAGCCGCTTGTGACCTGGGCCTAAATCAAAAAAGAATTAAGAAAATTTTCAGAACCTGGAATTAAAAAACTACTGAAATTGTAATATTCTCTAACATGAGTGAACCTGGTCATTTTTTAGAAAATTCATTACCTGTGGTTCTCTGTGCTGGTTCGAAAATGACAGGATTGGGAGTATCAACTATTGCTTTTTCTTTAAGATCAATATCTCGTTTCCTTGGTCTGGATGATGTTCCTAATCCTACAAAGTCATTTCAAGCAGAGGTGTTTTACTTTTGAATGATTCGGATACACATATTAGGACTACCTTTAATGTAAACCATACGTGTGTGCTTACCTGTGTCTAAAATGCGTATATCTGATAGTTTCAAACAACTAAAACTTTACACATTCCCATCCCTTTTGATAATTGTATTTGAATGGATCGTTATAGATGTATGAAGTATGTTGGAGAGGGACGGCCTGACAGCATGGTTGTTTCATAGAGACATAAACAGAAATGAGCAAATGTTTATCGTTACATAAGTCGGGGGGGGGGGGGGGGGGGTGGATACCGTTGTAGCTATGAAAAAAAGAGTATATAATAAAAGTAAACTTACCTGAATTCATATTTGTCTAGAGGGTGTAATAATTCAATCATATGACTCGAAACTAACGCGGATTAATCTAAATAATTTATTTAAATATTTGAATTTGGTTCTAAAAACTGGGTATTTCCCCTATACTTATTTTGTTGCAAAATACCTTTGATTGCAAATAAGACGAAGTTACAAACAAACAAAGCATGTTACAAATAAATTCAAACATAATAAAATAAACAGACTTGAATTAAAACACAAGACACTCCTAATATGCGATAAAAGTAAATATCGGGTTGCCTCCCAAAAAACGCTTTTCTTTATTTACGAGTCTTGTAGCTAGACTCGAAGTCACACGTCCTTACGTGACCTCTCCTTTATCATCCATTCCAGTTAAGTATTCGGGTCCAAGCTCTAGGCATTCTTTGTAAAACCCTAATATCTTGCTCATCACGTACTCTACTCCTCTTCTCTTGTCCTCCTCATTTCTAAGGTAGATCGATTTTGTATGCTCTTTTTCTAAGTTTGACAACGAGTTGTATTGTTCTATCTTATAGGGCATTTTATATGCAACTTCATCGTTTTCGTTGGTGAACCTAACTACTCCTTCGGGTGGGTCGTGAGTCATGTTGGATATTTTAATAAAAGACCTCCCTAACACTACTTGTGACAACCTAGGGTCTATGATTGAACTAATATCCTCGACAATCATGAAGTCTGTGATATAGGTGAAGTTCCCTTCAAAAACATGCATCCCTTTAATCCTTCCTGTGAAATTGCTAATTCCTCAATTCGAGTTTTCCCTAGGGTCAAGTTTTCTTCTCATGATCTAATTATACATAATCCGGGTCATGATATTTAGAGGGGAGTTAGGGTCAATGTAAGCTTTTTTCACATGTACATGCCCAATGTTGCATGGTATCTTGAGGTTTGATGGGCACCCTTTCGTGATGATGGGGTTCCTTAGGAATATTGAAGGGATTGGGCCACATATGAGGTACTTATGATATGCGAGTTTACTCCTAGTCGAGAATATGTCAAAATACTCCACCTCATGTTCTTCTGCTTCGGGTTCTTCCTTATGGGAATCGTCATACTTCTTGACTATTTTAATAAACATTACATCGCCGTCATTCCCTTTGGTGTAAACAAGTTCGGTGCTGGATGATTAGGGAACCAACCCGATCGATTCGAATAATGAATTGAGTTTGAGGAATTTTTCGGTGATAAATAAAACTGATGGATCAGGCGGTGTAGGAGGGTTGATATGGACATTTTTTGGATTTTCCTTCTCTTCTTCCTCTTCTAGTTC